>PVKA01025937.1:0-32355 GCA_004027165.1 Ctenomys sociabilis
CATGGATGACACAGACAAAGGAACTACAGAATAATGTACAGGACTACAAGATAAACCCTGAGAGGACTTCACTGACCACATAGGAAATATAAAGTTCATGTGTTGGTATATAAGTCTTGATCTATCTAGGTCTTAACCATCCAGCAGAAAAGTATAAAAATGAAGTATACATCATGGGGCCATAATATTAAGCTGAGCTCTAAATGGCTATGGTCGACAATTTCTTTGAATAACTCACTATCGCTGTAGAATGCTGGACTGTGTTGGATTGTGCTGTCGAGTCCAAGCACCTAAATTAGTTAAATGTCAATGGAGTGCCCACCTTTTACAGGTGTAGACAAAGGAAGGGTTGTAGAAAGAAAAAATCATGATGTGTGTGTATAGACAGTACAGTTGGGATAGATAACGCTGTGCTTCTACATAATCTATGAGAGGCAAGATCTGCACTAATGGTTGTTGGACAGGATATTATGTCGGCTTCTAGTACTACGGTCTTCCACTAGGAAAATAATTATTAAATTTTTGATATAATTCAGGTATAAAAAATAAGATAAGTAAGTAGCTTCACTCTTAATTCACTGATAAGAGATATCTTCTAAAATAATATCTGTAAATATAATATCATGTATGCACCTTGTACAATACCAAAACATTATGAAAACAGTTTGCAATGTATTAATTTATCAAATATGTATTTTTAAGGTGTCTTGAAACTGTCTGATTGACATTTATAGTTCAATAAAATTTAAAAAATAAATAAATAAATAAATAAATAAGTAAATAAATAAAGTCATGTAAAATATTAAAAAAATAAAAATAAAAAATAAAGTAAAAAAAATACCCCATCTTTTTAAACCATTCCTCATGTGAGGGGCATCTTGGTTGTTTCCAAGATTTGCCTATCACAAATTGTGCTGCTATAAACATAGGTACACATATATACCTATGATATGATGTTTTCAGTTCCTCTGGCAATATTCCCAGTAGGGGGATAGCTGGCTTGAATGGGATTTCAAGTCCTATCATTTTAAGGAGTTTCTATGCTCATTTCCATAATAGTTGCACCAGTCTACATTCCCACCAGCAGTGGAGAAGGGTTTCCTTTTCCGCACAATCTCTCCAACATTTGTTGTTGGTTGATTTTTTTATGATAGCCATTCTTTCTGGGATGAGATCATATCTCAGTGCTGTTTTAATTTACATTTCATGGATGACTAGTGATGTGGAGCATTTTTCTATATATTTATTTTCTTCTTTAAATTCGTCCTCTGAGAAGGGGTCCCCATTTCTGTATTGGGTCTTTAAATTTAGGAGCCCCAATATTTTTAATTCTTTGTTAATTTTAGAGAGCAGACCTTTGTCTGACTGCTTATGAGTTAAGATATTTTCAAAATTTGTGGGGTTTCTTTTCATTTTGTTGGTGATTTCTTTTGGCACGCAAAAACTTCTCAATAAGAGATGGTCCCTATTGTTAATTCTTTGAAGTGTTTCTTGGGCGAATACTTGTTTGTTCATGAACTCTAAGCGTATGTCTTCAAGAGTTCCTCCTACTTTCTCTTTCAGGAGTTTGAGTGTTTCTATTTTAATGTTACGATTTTTAATCAATTTTGACTTTAGCTTATTGCATAGTGATAAACCTGGGTCAAGTTTTTAGCTTTTGACACATAGAGAGCCAATTTGTCCAGCACCATTTGTTAAAGAGGCTATCTTTCTTCCAGTAAGCATGTTTGGCCCCTTTGTTGAAGATCAATTGGTTGAGTGTGTTCGTAGAGGCCTCTGTGTCATATAGTGTATTCCATTGGTCCTCAGGTGTATTTTTTTTTTTTTGCCAATATTGTGTTTATTTATCACAGTAGCTTTGTAGTATAATTTCAAGTCAGCAATTATAACGCCTCCTGTCTTGTCCTTGTTGGCCAGGATTGCCTTTGCTATTTTAAGTCTTTTATGGTTTCAAATAACTTGTAGGAATAATTTCTCTATGGCTGGGAGGTATTTTGTTTGTATTTTGATAGGGATTGCAATGAATCTCTACAACAATTTAGGGAGTATGTCAATTTTCATGATGTTGGTTCTTACTATGTAGGAGCAGGGTATATCTTTCCATTTTCTGCAATTCTCTATGATCTCTTATTTCAGAGTAGTATAATTTTCCATGAAAAGATCTTTAACTTATTTAGTTAGATGAATTCCAAGGTACTTCATTTTCTGCAGTGCTATTGTCCCGTTTCCTGAGTCCTAACTGACCTTGAAATGCCAGAGCCAAAATGTTCCTGTCCTTGCAGCCCTTCTTTATCTCTAAATTTTGGTCTGCAAACTTAGGTTGGCAACCCTTAGGAATAGAAGCTTATTATTACCCCAAAACATATGCAGCTGTGTTTATACTCATTATCTGTCTGAATATCAAATATCTTGGGCATAAGATGAAACATGTATTTTTCATCAAGTATTGATATATTAAAAGTTAAGTCTCTATAGAATATGGAAAAAAGTAAAATCATAAAAAATTAAATATATGAATAAACAATCACATATTTTTACACAGAAATTTAGAAATCTAGCCATATTCACAATTGCAGTAGGACAGTCCTGTGACTTTTTTTCTTGTCTCTTTTTCATTTACCATTTTGGAAAAAAAAGAAAATTAATAGAAGAAAACCCATTTACTAGAGAGACAGTATGGCAATAATTGTTATGTCCTGGCAAGCAGAATGTATTTAGAAGACCAGAATGGTAAGCATTCCCAGCATGACCCCAATATTACACATTACTATCTTTAGTGCAGTCTCTCAGTTCACGGGTATCAACATATATAGTTAGTCAGGATGAGAATCCTACCAAGTAACTGCTAGTTTCCACAAACTGCTGATAGTTCTCAGGATCATTGCCTCACCCATCTTGTGTGTATAAATGTATGACTCTGCCCCTGTCATTTTTCCTAGTTTTTCTCCTTGCCCTCTCATTGTCTCATCCTCAAATTCTTGCTTTTTTAAATTCTTTTTTTGCATAATTTTATTGAAGAACAAATAGGAATGAGACAGTTTCAAATCAAATTAGTAAGACAGATTCAATAATTAATACATTGCATATTATGTTCATAGTGGTTATTTGTTGTACAAGGTGCAGACATGATTTTCTATTTATAAACATTATTAGACCAGATCTCTCTATTCATTGAATTAAGAGAATGAAGCTGTATATCTATTTCTTTTTTTCAAAGCTGATTCACAGGAAAGTTTCAATAAATAATACTTTTTACATTGTTATCTTCCTAGTGGTTATCCATAGTACAATAAGCAGACAGAATATCCTGTCCAAACACTATTAGTGCAAATATTTCTTCTTATAGAACTATGCAAAAGTAGCTGCATATCTATTGTAACTATTCTGTATCCTAACTATTCTGTATATACAAATACAGAATGGTGTTTCCTTTGTATCCTCATTTTTTGTTTAGTCAGAGATGGGTATTCTATTGGCATTCAATTATTATAGGTGCCTGAATTCAGCAAAACACTCCAACAGAGTCCAGCCATCCACAATAGTAGTGTGTTGTCTACAGAAGTTGTTGACTAGAGTGTTTTACATCTCAGCATATTAACAGGGCTTTACTCTATATACCTCCTTTTTATACTTTTCTGCTGGATGGTTAAGACTGAGATAAAGTAAGATCTATATAACAAGCAATGTAACTTTTGTATCTGATGAGGTCAGTCAAGTCCCCTCAGGGTTCATCCTGTAACCCTCTACCTCATTTTGTAGATCCTTTCTCAGCTTTAATTGTGTTAAAACCTTTCTATTTGTATTTCTTTTTTTTTTCAGTATTATACTAGGGAAAGTATACAGTATTTACACATCTGGGTCTGGTTTATTTCATTTATTAGATTATCTTCAAGTGGTATCCACTTAAATATAAATCCTTCAAGTTCACCATTCTTTATAACTGAGTAATAGTCCATTGTATAGAAATACCACTTCTTTTTCATCCATTCCTCAGGTGATGGACATCTTGGTTGTTTTCAAGATTTGGCTATCACAAATTGTGGTGCTATAAACACAGATACACATATATCAGTATGATATGAGGTTTTCATTTCCTTTGGGAAAATTCTCAGTAGGGGCATAGCTGGCTCAGATATGATTTTCAATCCTAGTTTTTTGTTTTTTTTTAAGGAGTGTATACATCACTTTCCATAATGGATGCACCAGTCTACATTCCCACCAGCAGTGGAGAAGGATTCCTTTCTCCTCACATGCTCTTTAACATTTGTTGTTAGTTTTTCTTTTTATGGTAGCCATTCTTTCTATGATGAAAGGGTATCTCAGTGTTGTTTTAATTTGCAATTCACAGATGGTTAGAGATGTGAGGCATTTTTTTCCTACTTTTATTCACTTCTTTAATTGCATCCTCTCAGAAGTGTGCATTCATCTCAGATACCCATTTCTGGATTGCATCATTAAATTTTGGATCCCTAATTATTTTGTTCTTTATAAATTTTAGAGGGCAGACTTTTGTTAAGTGCTTATTAAGATTTTTTGAAATTTGTGGGGGTTTTTCACTTTCTTGGTAACTTCTTTTGACATACAGATACTTCTCAATAAGAAGAGGTCCTAGTTGTTAATTCTTTCAAGTATTAACCATGTAAAATGATTTTTGTTAATGAACTCTTTGCCTACCCCTATGTCTTTAAGAGTTCCTCTTAGTTTTTCTTCCAGGAGATTGAGTGTGTCTGTTTTAATTTTTAAATCTTTAATCCACTTTTACTTTAGTTTAGTGCATGGTGATAAACCTGAGTCAAATTTTAGTTTTCAGCTGGTAGATAGCCAGTTTTTCCAGTACCACTTGTTAAACAGGCTATTTTTCTTCCAGTAAGCATGTTTAGCCCATTTTTTTAAAGATCATTTTGCTTAGTTTGTTCCTAGATGTCTCCGCATCTTCTAATCTATTCCCTTGATCCTCAGGTCCCTTCCTTCCTTCCTTCCTTCCTTCCTTCCTTCCTTCCTTCCTTCCTTCCTTCCTTCCTTCCTTCCTTCCTTCCTCTCTCTCTCCCTCCCTCCCTTTCTCTCTCTCTTTCTCTGTCTCTCTCTGTCTCTCTCTCTCTGTCTCTCTCTCTCTGTCTCTCTCTGTCTCTCTCTCTGTCTCTCTCTCTTTCTCTCTGGCAGAATGGGGATTGAGCTCAGACCCTTGCATTTGCCAGGGTAGTGCTTATTCCAGTGAGCCATATCCCTGGTCCCGTGAAGTCTATTTCGTTGCCAGAACTATGCTGATTTTATCACAGTAGCTTCGTAGTATAATTTTAAATTAGGAAATGTAATGCTTCTTGCCTTTCCTTTGTTGCCCAGGATTGCCTTGGTTATTGTAGACCTGTTTTGATTCCAAATAAATTTTAGGATTGAATTCCCTAGGCATGTAAAGTATGTGTGGTAGTTTCATAAAGACTGCATTAAATCAATACAGCAATTTTGGAGAGTATGGCCATCTTTACAATATTGGTTGCTTCTATCCAGGAACAGGGAACATGTTTCCATTTTTTGAAATGCTCTACAATTGTTTTTTTTTCAGAATACTATAATTTTATACAAAAATACCTTTGACATCTTTAGTTAGATTAATTCCAAGGTATTTTATTTTCCGTGGTGCTACTGTAAATATTTTGTTCCTCTTATTTCCTTCTCAGTGTGTTTTTTACATGTGTAGTGGAATGCTACTGACTTTTGGGTATTGTCTTTGTATCCTGCTATGCTACTGAATTTGTGTATCAATTCTAGTAGCTTCTTGGTGTAGTTTTGTGGTTCTTTCCAATAAAGTATCATGTCTCCAAATAATGATGATTGAACATCTTCTTTACCTTTTCACATTCCTTTTGTTTCTCTCTCTTGTCCAATGGCTCTAGCTAATATTTCCAGAACTAAGTTATATAGGAGCAGTGATAGAAGTCATATTTGTCTTGTACTAGATCTGAGAAAAAAAGATTTCAGGTTTTCCCATATAGAATTATATTAGGGGCATCCCGCTTGGGCCCCACTTCTGTCCCTCTCCAACAGAAGCTTTTCTTTCCAATAAAGTTTTATCCTCAACCTCCGTTTGTTCCTAAAATCCATTCTTCGGTTTTAGAGACCACAAACTCATATAGGTCAGCTTGGGAGTTTTACTTTCCTGTATCATTTGGAGGTCATCCAGCGAGATCATTGCATGGAGGTATGAATTTGCTTTTTCTTTTATAAATTCTGGATTGGGACTTTCCTAGGTAACAAATTTTTATGTTTCAAATGTTTATATGTTTTTGCCCATTGCTCATAATTATTCATGTTTTGCCTCACATAGTTTTATTTCATAGTACTGTTAAAATTGCTTACAATTGCTTATAATTTGTCTCATGGTTTTGCTAAAATGTTGGGCAAAATGTTGGTAAATCTTTAAAGCATGGAAATGTTCTAAGGTTATGATATTTCTTTAATGGGACCTTTTATGACTGTTGTGTACTTGTATGTGTTGAATTTGAACTAGGTGCTAAATGTACTGGTGTTCCTTGCTTGAATTTAGACAATAGCGCTAGAGGCAGTGATGTTACTAAGACTCTTAGTGGACCTCATGTAAATGATAAAATGGGACCTTTATATATAGCTCAGACTTAGGAAATATGTATGCCTGTATATGAAACACATGACTCCTTTTGCCAGTTAAATGGCATTAGGTTGGCAACCGTTCTTAAGACTTGGAGGACATGTTTCACTAGGATAGACTGCTTCTGATCCCCCTCTACATGCTAGAGGGAATGTCAGGCCTGCTCTGTTTCAGTTTCCTTCTTTTGACTTTATGCCTAATTTTCCCACCTCTTTGTACTTTCCTTTTGAGAGTCATGTAAAGTTAGGAAAACTCTGACTGTTCTAACTAAGTGAAGCCCTTAGAAAATGAGCGTTTGTTTAACGCTGAAGACAGGAAAGTTATTTTAGAGAAAGGACACATACTACATCTCTGGGTCAGGTGAGACAAAGAGGACTATGGCCGTCCAGGAGAACACATATAAAAGCCATGTCCCGGCTTAGTGTTCTGGGCAGGTCTCCTTCAGGATGCTAAACCTGAGACACAGTGGAGAGAACCAACTTCTGGGTGACACCAGAAGGAGCTATCTCCAAAAGCAGCACACTAATGGAACCAAAACACGTTTAGTGTGAGGGAGGATTCAATCTTTTTTCCAAGGTCTAGTTATCATTTAGGTGCATAAGAGATAAGTTGTGGACTTCAAAGCTAAGTGATCTTGTTCAGGCTTTTAACTATCCCTTATAGAACTTAGACAAATAGTGGTTACTCTGCCAGCTAGTAAATGCTCTTAAAGTAGCTGCCACTCTTTAAAGCAGAGGACAGGATTCCCCAGCTGTTCTTTGGTGAATCCCCATTGAAGCTTATGGCTGATGGAATGTTGACCAGAAAAACTGATGGGTTTCTTTCTGGAGACATCTCTGGTTGTGTGGGCTAAAAGAAACTGAGGGGAAGAGGTGCCAAACCAAAGGTTCCTTGGTGGAAATTGGCTCCTGACCACTGAAAGATCTCCACTAACCTACTGTACTTTTTCTCTCTTTTTGCTAGTAAACTAGGAATTTTACCTGAGCTTTTCAGTAGAATGAGTTAATGAGTTACTCTTTCAGAAATTACGCTGAGACAACTTACAATGGTGGTTATCAGGGGAAAGTGATTTGTATCTGTGCCTTACATGTTAAAGAGTAAGATTTTTGCCAGCTGTATAGTCTTTACCAACGTGTAAAATGTGATTACTAGATGATAAATATAAGTTTCACCTGTAAGTTTCAAGAATAAATCTTGTTTAGTTGCTAAAAATATTTGCCTAGGTGATCAGATAGAAATCAAGTGTCTGGAGATTGGCCTAGTACATGGGGTCAAATCTTCCTGTCAGTTGTTCTATCAGTTTCTAGGAGTGCTCTTTATAGCCTGAGAATTAATCTCTTCTATTTGACATTTTATGCCATGGTTATGCTTCCTTCCTAAACCTGGATTAATTGTAGCTGTTAATTTACAAATTGTCAGTAAGAGTAAATGAAGGGCTTATGAGACATTCAGGAGATAAGAATCCGCATCGGTTTGAGGGTGGATAGGCTGGTGTGACCTTGTCTCCCTTCTTTCCAATGGGAGCAGCCACCTTCTCTGGAGCAGGTTACTCAAGGGATGCCTGGGGGAGGGAATCAATTAGAAATAAGAAAGGGGAACGCCTAAAGTCTCTTATTGTACTCCAGATATGGGGATCTCACGGTTAAAGTCTTACTCCTTTAGAGTGTGCTTCATTAAGCACCGGAAGACGTTTGATTCTTACATGCTAAAAAAAGCCATTTAATCCAAATGGAATGCAGAGGAAAGTATCAATTATGATGCTATTTTATAACTAGAAAGATGACGTAAAAATGGTAAAAATGTCTTCAGATTTGGTTTGTATTAAAAAAGATAGTGCTATTTAATAAAGTATTGGAAGTGTAGATGTGAGCAACAGAAGAACCTGGCAGTTCAGGTGCCTGAGGCATCACTATCTTGGAGCCTAAGGACAAGACCGAATTAAGCCCAGCCTTGTCCCCCAATACTGAAAGTAAGGTTTCCTCTATCTTTCTAGCCTAGAGGGTGTAAACAGCTGTAATCCAGGCCTCTACAGGGCTACACCCTTTCTTAGCTGAATCTGTACAAGCTTTTCTAGGACAATATCCTTTAAAAAGAAAGACAATTTGGAACTTCCAGAGTTCATGTGCCTTAGATGACCCTGGTAAGTACATTGATGACCTTTAGAAGATTTATTCAGAGTTATAAACTAGACTAAAAAGATGTAATGTTAATCTTAAGCCAAGCTTTGATGTTTAAAAAAACAGAAAACATTACAAGCTTCCATTGCATTTGAAAATAAATAAGAGTTAATCTTAAAGAGCCAAGAGATAGACAATCAGTGGAACTTCCAGTTCTCATTGGAGCTCCAGCAGTCAGACCCCTGCTTCCCTGATAGCGGGCCAGGCAGAAAAACTGGAAAAGACATTTTTCATTCAAGTGTGCATTCTTGAAGGTCTGAAAACTAGAACCAAGCCTTCTAGTTATTTTAAATTTTAGTTATTTTTCTAGGAGAAAGATACATATCCCTCTGATTTCTTGTTATGTTTAGTAATACACTAGTAAAACATACTTCCTGAAATGCTAATCAAATAGAGGGACAGAATGCTCTTACAGATCAGGAGTTACAAAAGATAGCCTTTGCTCCAGACAACTCACTTGATATTTTGGTATGAACTATTTAAATGTCCTATAATCAGAACTTGGAGAAAACTAGGAAGAGAAAACAAAGAGATTAAAAAATGCCTGCCTTTACAGCCTCAAAACAGACCCTAAGTATGATTCTCTGGGCTCCAAGAAGAACTAAATGTCGATGATGCTTCTGCTGCTGCTGTCAGAAGCCAGGACAGCATAAGAGGGACTGCCTTAAGAGGCCCACAAGCCATGCCCTGACTGCCAAAGCAGCCACTAGAAGTGAGACCGCACTCTGAGGTGAAGGCCCCAGAGCTAAGATTCAGCTTCACAGATGGTCCAGTAGGACTGAAGTGCCCAGGGCCTGTCCCTTCCATCTAGCCATACTGTTATCTCTACCTGCCATCTCAGAGCCCTGAGTAATCATGACTAGAGGAAAATCCAGCCTATTGCTGGACATTGGCAGAGGTCTCTATGTCCTTCTCCAACCCTGACTTTCCTTCCAGTTATTGTACCTCAATAAAAACAGACTTTAAAAGACATCTTACTTTAGCTATAACGCAGATACTACAATATATTCAGGTTGCTTACTAATACTGACACTGACGTTTTACAAATGTAATATATTGTTGTTCATGTATAAGATTTAAGAAGTATTTCATTGGTTTAATCTAACTGAATGCCATATATTTCATGATAAATGCGTAAGTTAATCTGTTTGATTTTTGATGTGACTCAGTTATTTCATGCTCATAGTTAATACTGGTGTGATGTCACTTAACCAAAGCTAGAGAGACTTATAACAAACTGTCAGACTCCATGAGTACAGAGGTCTAAGAGCTAGTAAGTTACTATTGCTAGGTCTCAAAGAAGTTTATAAATGTACTTGTTAGCTCAAATGTTCATGCTTTGATTATATGTGCTCCAATTTCTCAGAAAATTTGTTCTGTCCTAAAAGATACCAAAACCCAGGTAATTGTGCAGGTACAATCTATAACAAATATGCTAGATTAAGATTCCTTTAACTGACATCAACCAGATTTTGTCTATATGTTGTTTAGTGGACCTCAGTATCTGACACAAGCTACAGAAGTAAAAAGGTTTTACAAAAATAAATTTGTCTAAATTGATAAAACTTGCTCAAAAAGTGTCTCAGTAAAAAGGATACAAAATGAAATTATAGACAGAAAATAAGAATGTTGATACTAGCAGCCTATAGGAATGAAGGCCAGTCTGAAAATGGGAAAAAAGTTATGCTTTCCTCGATCCAGACAGAGAAAAGGGACATTTCAAACAAAAAATGTCCAAAGCTGCTAGAGGAAAAAAAAAGGGTTTATGATGGAGTCAGAGGAAGTTTCAGACTGAGGTGGTTATGTGTCTCCACTCTCAAGCCTGAGGTAACTCATGTTAACTGTCAATATAAGAAAAGCCTGTTAAATTTTCAATAGGTGCTCATACAGATTTGTTGGTAGTTACACAGACAGTGGTTCCACTTGCCAACTGGAGAGTACTTGGTGTTTTCCCTATTTCTGACAATTCATGTGCTCCAATAATAAAAAATGTCAGTTTGTTTGAAACTATACAAAATGGCCATAAAAGATAAAAAAGGAATTAAACACATTTAAGAGATAGCTAACTTTTCTTTTTCATAGCCATCCTGTTATTATTATTTGAGCCATAAATAGTTGTTTCCTTGCCTTTATCTTCTCCAGATTCAAAGCTGTAATGACAATTCCTGTCATCTATTGAAGGACTTTAGGTAGAACCTCTGAAGAATATATCTGACTGCCAGTTCATAACTATGACCCCTTTCAGCGTGAAGCCAGGAAGGTCATAGCCCAAATCCCTCGTGGCAGTTCGGGTTACTTCTTCAGAGGGGGGAAAGTTGCAGGTAACAGAGTTTGATAAAAATATTTTTAGGCAGTCAGGCAGGGCCAGGCCCTCAAAAGAAATAATACAGGAAACAAGATGTCTGCAACTCTGGGTGTGACACAGGCTCCTGCTGTGAACCAGACCTAAAGGCCAAACAAATGCTAAAAGAGTATTACCTAGGATTGATATTCTAAATAGGTAGCAATCACCTGAAAAGACCCAAGTGAGTCACTAGCCCAACCCCAAAGGGGAAGAGACCCTGTCCCTATTGTGCTACTTACTATGTGACTCACTTCCCCATTTGGTCTGGGGCCTTACCTGAGCAATGGTGCTTGTTATTCCATTGGTTGATAGTTTTGTCCCACCCTACATGCATCTAAGCAATACCTCTTCTTCTCTACCTTAGCCCCGCATGGTTTTGCCCTATAAAAGTACCTGAAAGAGACAGCTTCCTGGACAACCTGCTTGAGCCCCCCCCCCCCCCCCGTCTGTCCCTCTCCGACAGAAACTTTTCTTCCTAATAAAGTTTTATCCTCAAAAAAAGAATTATATTAGCTGTTGGTTTGATATAGATGGCTCTTATTAAACGGAAGTAGAGGCCATCTATTCTAGTTTTCTGTAGGGCTTTGAACATGAATGAGTGTTAAGAGTTTGTCAAAGGCCTTTTCTGAATCAATTGAGATGATCATATGGTTTTTAGATTTTGCTCTATTGATATAGTATACTGCATTTATAGATTTGCATATATTGAGTCATCCTTGTATCCCTGGGATGAATCCTACCTGGTCATGTTGTATAATTTTCTTGATGATTTGCTGTATTCTATTTCCTAGGATTTTATTTAGGATTTCCTCTATGTTCATGAGGGAGATTGGCCTGTAGTTCTCTTTTTTGCTTTTGTCATTCTCTAGTTTTGGTACTAGTATAATAATTGCCTCCAGGAATGATTTTGGGAGGATTGCCTCCTTTTCAATTTCCTTGAAGATTTTGAGGTGTATAGGAATTATATCTTCTATAAATTTCTTGTAGAATTCAGCTGTGAATTCATCAGGACCTGGACTTTTCTTTGTCAGTAGGTTTTTTTTTTTTTATTACATTTCATATTTCATTGACTGCTATTGGGTTATTGAGAGTTGTTATATCTTCTTGACTCAGGTTTGTTAATTGGTTACTGTCTAGAAATTTGTCCATATTTTCAGTGTTTTCTATTCTGTGAGAGTAAAGAATTTCAAAGGAGTTATAGATAATTTTTTGAATTTCCACTGGGTCTGTGGTGATTACACCCTTTTCATTCCTCATTGCTTATCTACTCTATGTTTTTTTATCAATGTCTTCTTTAAAATCAGCTATCAATTCTTTTACTACAGAGACTATTTCCAGTCTGATTTCCTCCATATCTTTCTGCGTTTGATTCTTTACTTCAGATGCTATTAATTCATAGATTTCTTTTTTTTTATTTCAGAGATTATTTCTAATCTGATTCCTCTATTCTTTTCTGCATTTGTTTCTTTACCTCAGACTCTATTGATTCAAACATTTCAGCTGTGTGATTCCCAATTTCTTCTGTTCTAGTGTCCTCTGTACTTGTTCTGTGTGTTCTTTGGGTCTGAGATTATGTTTTGCTCCATCTCTTTGTCATTTTGTATAACACTATCCTCTGACCTTTGGTGTAGAGCTTTGGTACAGTTATCACATTATCATTTACTGATGTTTGGGTGCAAATCTACGAAGTTTAAATTCATCTAGTGGTGCCTGGCTTGGGTGTGGCTGCTGTGCTCAGCTCCTTCCAGTTGCAGCCCTTGAGAGTGAGTGTGTTTTGCCCCTCTGGCAATATTTTCTGCTCCTGGATTACATGGGTGGTTCTGATCTTACTCTCTCTGCAGGGGCTTCAGCTGCAGAGTTTCACCCTAGGCCTTTATGCGAGGCCTGGGCTGGCTCTGGAGGGGACCAGTGGGTGCAGATGAGTAGAGAAGCTGTAACACATACATGTAGGGCCTGGGCTTCAGCTCGGTCTGGAGGGGAGGGGGGGTCGAGTAAGTGTGGTGGAAGGTCTCACTCATGAGACGGGCCTGGGCTGGATCCGGAGAGGTCCAGTGGGTGCAGGGGAGCAGGGAAGCTTGGCCACACACTTGCTGAGCCTGGACTTGGGCTTCCTCCAGAGAGTGGAGGGGTCCTGAGAGCACGGTGGAAGGTCTCACTTATGCAGCATGCCTGGACTTCCTTTTCCATTTTTAAAATACACACCCTTTTATTCTAGAGTTTCCCATTTCTAAGAAATGTCATTTACTACCCTATTTCCCTTCCATCTGACAGAAATGTCTCAAAAGTGATTATATTCACTGCTTCTGGTGCTTCACTTCATAGTTACCTTCACAATATAGTAATAAGTGTTCATTTTCACATGTAAAAACTCTTTCCTTAAGAACACCAATTACTGAAAAAATTCTCTATGTCATGGACATTTTTTCATCTCCTTCATTATTGGACCTCACTACCCTATATATTATTTTGACTTAAATTTCTGGTCACTTGACACACAACTATACCTTCTCTTGGGTCTTTTCTTTGCTGATTTCTTTAAATTTATGTAGTTTTCATGGAACCTTTCTATTCCCTCCTTAAATATTGATGTTGCCCCTCAGCGCTGACTTACTACTCTCTGAAAGCTGTTACCTGTGGATCAATAACTTTTAAATCTATGTTACTAGCTTAGACACTATCCCTCTTCCTGTGGTCTATGACACATCAGATTTGAGTAGATCTAAATGTGGCATCCTCTCCTGGATGATCCTCAAGCAAATCATTGTGTCTATATGCCTGATATTTCCATACAAATGTGATGGTCTACTTCCTAGGGTATATTGCCAAAATAATTCTTCAAAAGGAGATTCCAACATTAGCACGTGCTGATTTCACTTTTTCAGAGACAACTGAATTATAGCCATATATGTGAATTATGGCAAAACTTCTATACCCCTCTCTGAAATAAAGTAGATGGGACATATGCACTTACACTAGGATAGAAGATTCATGAGGGCAGGGATTCCAATTTGCTTTGTTCATTATGCACTTCTTTTTTATTATTATACTTGTAATGATGACAGTAATGATGCATAATAGTCCCTCAATAAATCTTTGTTGAAAAAATTAAGTAGTGAATCTATATAATCTTTAATTAAAGATTTTTGTTTAGAAATTCTAATGCATTGTAGGAATTATATAGAAAAATGGAAACATATTAATATACACCCATAGATTATAAGAAATATGTCTTTTTCTGTTTGAAATAGGGTAAAAGGAAATTTGCAACTAATGCAGCCAAGATTTGTGCCTACCTACAGAATGTAAATGAACAAAAGAGAGTGCAAAACAAAAATAAATACTTCTTGGGACAGTCAATTCAGAGTTATTCCAGATGACCTGATGTCTGATACAGGCAAACACCCTGTAGTTTTCCCTCAGTCAAGCTCTAAAAATCAGGACAATTCAGAAAACAAAAGATGTCCACATCAGTTAGAAGTTTGATCTCTATCACACTTGCTATTATATTTAATAGTGAATAAAGGAGAGGTTAAAAACTTCTGCCTATGATCTGTCTCTTCATTTCTTAAACTTTATTTCATTGAGATCAAGTGAAAGGAAGTACAATGTGCAGTCAAGTGGAGATGCACTCCTAAGTTTGGTAGTGTTATAGTTGTTTCTATTGAGGCAAACGGATGCAGCTAGAGGCTATCCTCATAATTGAAATAAATCAGACCCATATGTGTAAATATCATATTGTTTCTTAATGTAAGAACCTGAGAAAATAAACAAAACCTGAAAGGTATTATATATAGCAAAACAGAAAGAAAGTAAATATAAGAGTTAAACAACAAAGATGAGGGAAAGTAGAAAAGAGAGTAAAAAAGGAAGGGGAAAAATCATGCAAGTATATATATATACAATGGCTGAGAGGATTGTACTAATAATTTCCATCAGTTTTTTTTAAATAGCAGCTGATGTTTAGAATTTTCACTTTGACTAATTCTCTATGCTGATATTTGTTGTCTTCTACATCAAGGACTGCAATATGTAATACAAAAAACATGGATGAATACCTTTCATCCTGATCTTTTAAATGTGCACTGTTTCTTTCTTTCTTTCCTTTCTTATTTTTTTTCAGAGCCAGGGATTGAACTCAGGCTCTTGTACTTGCCAGGCAAGTGTTTATTCAGCTGAGCTATCTCCCTAACTGCTGTGCACTTTTTCAAATGTCTTTTCAATTGTTATACTCTTCTTCAAATAAGCTTTAAAAAAGTAAAAGAAAAGACAAGAAAAATTTAAGGTTTATTGAAAGCAAATGTTAATATTCAATTATTTGTGATATCTTGCATAACTATATCTGTTAATCTGAGCAGTAGATATGAGGACAAAAATAGGTAATATAGTAAGGCCAGCCAAATAGCTCAGTGGATTAAAACACCTGCAAGCAGGCGGAGGGGTTAGGGGTTTGAGTGCCATGCAGGCCTCGCCCCAGGCAATTGAGACTGGGTGTGGTGGTATGGGCCTGTAATCCCAGCTATTGGGAGACTGTAAACAGGTGGATCACTATGAGGCTGATCTAGTAGTGAGACCATGAACATCCTGTGGACCCTTCCCTAAAATCTTAAAATACAAAAAAACAGATAATATAACTACCCTTGTTAATTTGTTGTTCTTGTTTTCAAAACTTATAACATATGTAGTGTTGTATGTTACCCTGTTTCTATTTTTGTGTCTGCTATTTGTTTTTGCTTCTGTTTGTAATCTTCAAAATAAAATAGAAACTAAAATTAAAATAAATTTGCATTGTACTTTAAGCCACAAACTTGAAAGCAATTCAGACTCTTTCCTTTGTGCCATACACCTAATTAACTTAATAGAACCTACTGATTCCATTTCCTAAATATTTCTCATATTCATCTTTCCTTTGCATTTGTACTATCACAGATTTTCCCTTAATATAGATTTTAATTGTTATTTTCTCAGAATTATTTTAAGAATGTGTTAGTCTGAGACTTAGTTATTGTTCACTCATTACTGAGACAAAATATCCAACATTTAAATTTAAGGGAGAAAAGGTTTACTTTGCTTGCAGTTTATTCAAGTTTCAGCCCATAATTGGCTGGCTCTATAGCAGGGTAGATAGACCATGGTAAAGGGGAACAGTTAATGGCAATAGAAGACATAAAAATAACAAAAGAGGTGAGCATTTCAGGTAACAAAGCAACAAAGGAAAGATTAGTCTTTCTGTCCCTTATATGATAGGTAGGCTACCTGCTACAAGACATGTGTAGTCCTCACTCCCTTAATCCCAGCATTGCATTATGAATCAAACACAAACTCTAGATTCATTCATCTCTGAGCAGCCCAATTCCATGACTGCATAAGGTTTTGGAGGGACATCTGCACACAAACCATAACAATCAGCTTTCTAGTCACTGAGATAAACTGGTTGACCTAATACCATAATGCAGTAGAGGATTATTTTACTAATAGTTTCAGAGAGCTCTAACCATATTAAGTTGACTTCAGAATCCGTCATGGTGTAAATTCCTAAGAGAATGCTGTAATTTAGATTTAAAATGGCATTCAAAGCTGCAAGTGTTTGGAAAGTGATTTTATTATATGAGCAGTTATAGACTTGCTACTGGGACAAGGGTCTAGTCAGAGGAGATAGATCATGTTATGGTTTCTGTCTAGTTGTCCCCCCCAAACCTCATGCTTGTGCTTAACTCATGACCTACTGGTATTATGGATGTGAGTACTACTCCCAGCCTGGGGCAGATAGCCTGAATGCAACTTAAGGTAGATCGATTTGCTCTCTAGCCATTGTTGCTGTTATCCTTCCTTTTGCTCTTGGTGTATGGATGCCTTCTGCTGCCATGAACTGCTTCCCACTGGCCTTGTGCCAATCTGACTTGGACCCAGATGAGTATGTACTGAAAGTTCCAGTAACAGTGAGATAAATAAAACTTTCCTTCCTTCATCTTGAGAGTCGGCATTTGTCCCAGCAATGAGAAGAGTAACTGAGACAGAACACTTGAGGCATGGCCTAAAAACATGTATTTCTCTCTGGCTTCTCTCTTCTCTGTCTACTTTCCTGCTGCTATGAAGTGAGCAATTATGCCTTCAGCATTGCCTTTTGCCATGCCACCTGACTTGGAGACAATCAACTACAGACTGAAATTTCTAAAAACTGTGAGCCAAAATAAAGCTTACATCCTTCAAGTTTCAGGTGTTGAGTATCACATCAGCAACAGGAATGCCACTAAAACACAAAGGAAAGTTGCTCAAGTCATGGTAGCCAGGAAAGAGAGTGAAAGAGAAAGAGACAGACAGACAGAAAGATATGGAGACAGAGATAGAAAGACATATGGATGGACAGAGAGCCACAGACAAAAGAGCTTGGGACAAGAATACATTCTGCCAGATTACATTCCCCATAACCCACCTCTTCTAAGACATCTGAATAGTACATGAAGATATAAACATCAACAGACTAATCCCCTGATGGCTATGCTATTACCATGATTAAATCACCTCACCAAAGACACACTTCAACCTCTGATCACTTGAGACTTTTGGGAGATATTTTATATCCAAAATATAACACAAAAATTCTGGGTTATGTTCTTTCTTTTTACCTCCCCTCCAACCTATCTTCCATATGTTCTCTTCAATTACTTACTTAAAATAGAACCATACTACATTCCAATCAGTTTAAAAACATTTCAATTATATTCTCCAGTGACTTGAGTAGGCACTGTAACCTAAATGTTACTCTAAATATCTATCTACTCTCCAGCCTTCTTTCCTAACATAGTCAATAGTTCATTTTTTGCTCAGAAATATATTTATTGCAATTTTCCTTTAATGAACATACTCCTGTGAGCTTTTCTTCCCAGCAACTCTATGACAATATTATTATACGACCCTTTTTACCTCAGTTGATCAATCTAAATTTATCGCATTCCTTCAAGGAATATAGAATCCAGACTAAAAGATTTAGGCATCATCTGATTTTTTTTCTTATGCCAACTATTTTATATAATTTAGAGCTGTTAACATCAGTAATATTTCCCAAAGTCTTATGTGATTAGAAACTGATTGGGTCACAAGGATACTATACTCAGCAATGGAATTAATGATTGATTGATTCAATAGTTGAATGTGATATATGGTGGTGGTACCTACTTGGATCTAAATCACTGCGTGAGTTACCTGGATGGATGAGTTTTTATCCCCTCTACTTCCTTCTGGTTCTGCTTCCTGGGAACCCAATATGAACAGAAAAAGAAAACCTTTACCATGCTCTTTCACCATGCTGTTTTTCCTTGGAAGCTGTTAATCATGTACTGAACTATGAGCAAAAATAAGCCTCTCCTCCTTTCATGTTGGAGTTACGTACTTTTTCTCAGTAATGAAAAAGTTCATACAAAATTTTATACCAAAGAATTGAGGTTACTGTTGTGACTATGCCTGACCATATGGGTCATAACCTTTTGGAACTGTTTTGTTGGGATAATATGGAAAAGTTTGTAGATGTCAAGTACAGAAGACTTAAATTGCAGAAACAGAGATTTATGAGATATTCTAGTTGGTATTCAGAAGGCCAGAATTCTCATAGGAATGTAAAGGGCAAAGTTCTGACATATGGAGTTTTAATAGTGACTGAGATCTCTAGTGGAAACTGGATGAGAGGTCATGTACATTATATTCTGGCAAAAAAGTCTATACTTTTTCTATTTCTAAGACTTTGTGTGAGTGTGAATTTAAAAATGGTGGAACAGTTATGTAGCATAAAAAATTTCAATACAGGCTATGACATAAGTATCATTTGCACTTTTTAGTCACATCTACAATTTAAAAAGGAAAATTAATGGTTTTATAAATTTGCAAGTTGGCTAGAATGGAGAAATCTACAAAGCTGAGACCAAGAAGAAGGTGGTTCCCAACTGATTAACATTGAAAAGAAGATAAATGTTTTACATCATAATATAAAAAATGACTTGAACGTATTTTAACATTCAGCAAGATGTCAAGGTGCAAAAGTATAATCTTTCATTGGAGACAAGAATCCTTGAGCTCTTGGTAGAGAATGGCTACTAGAAATTGGTTTCCCAGGATTTCTTTCACTCTGCTCAACCATCTAGAACCTCAATGCCCTCTGGATACTTAATCCAAAAGGGTGCAGCTAATACTCACACTTATGGGAGACCTTGGTGTTATTGATATGGTGCTATCTTTTCAAGCATTCAGAGTACATAAGTTGTTTCCATCCAGATTTAAGAAGACCAAGTAGGACAACTAATATGTCTCTGTGATAGCAGTGCCCGAAACAGAAAGATTAGATAAAATTGCAGTGGAGACTCAACAAGACTGAACAGTTCAGAAGCATAGAACATCTGCTGAAGAAAGCCACATACAGTGAGTAAAGCTCATCTGAAAGACCATGTCATATGAACCTAGCCTCTTTGGAATGCCATCTCATCGATCTTGGTGCTTGGCCCAAAGATACAAGACTCAATATTTGCCCTGGTGTATTAGTCTAGCTTTGATACAATTTCTTAATATTCTCATACTCCTTCTTTTTAGAATGGTAATATTTACATATGCTATTGAATATTGGAAGTGTTTAACAATCACTTTTATTTTTACAGTGGCTCAGAGCTAGCATTTTACTTGAGTTTCAAAGGAAACTTTGGAATTAGACTTTTCAGCAGTGTTGGAACTGTTAAGATTTTAGAAATTCTTAGAGATGGAGTAAGTGCACTTTGCACAATGAGATGGACATGAGTCTTTTGGGGCGGACATGGACAGATTATTATTATTTAATAGTCTTTTTGTTCTTGTTTTTGTGGTATCTGGGGATTGAACTCACAATCTGGGCTTGCCAGTCAAGCACTTTTCCACTGAACTATCTTCACAGCCCACTTGGTAGTTTTAACTGTTAGGTTTTTCAGGGCTTGAACGCAGGACCTTGCGCTTTCCATGCAAGAGCTTATGCCCTTTAACCCTCTCCCTAGCCCCAGAATATTATTGTTTGAATTAAAAGTGTCCTACAAAAAGCTGATGTGTTTGTAAGGCAATTGGATCATGGAAGAGCTGCACTCACTAATGGAGTCATTCGGTGATTAGTTCAGTAGATAACAGTACTATTAGGAAGTAAAGGCTAGTTGTAGTTGGGTCCCTGGGACCTGAAAGGACATGTTCATGTTCTCCTTCCTACTTCCTCCCTGCTTTCTGGCTGCTTTGATGTGAATAGTTTTCATCTGCCACACCTTTACACCATATGGTTATTACCATGGAGGCTGTTAACAAACCGTTGAACTATAAACCTGCCCTATGGTGCTTTGCTAGTGTAGGCTATTTTGTTCCACTGAGTAATATACCCAGAAACTCAGGTGATTGAAGCAGGAGGATATTAAGTTAAATCTAGCCTGTGAAAATTAGTTAAAATATGTATGGGAGCACACAACTATCTAAAACAAGTCTTATTGGACATAAAAAATGTAATATCTAATACCACAATCTTAACAGGAGACCTTAACATTCCCTTATCCCAAAAAGATAGGTCAACCAGAAAAAAATTAGCAAAAAAGTACCAGAACTGAACCAGAGCTTGAAACAAATGGACTTAGTGGACATATACAGAGTGTTCCACCCCACCGCAGCTGAATACACATTTCTTTCAGCTGCACATGGGTCATTTTCTAAAATAGACCACATACTAGTCCATAGGTCAAGCTTAAGTATATGCAAGAAAACAGAAATTACCCCATGCATATTATCTGATCACAGTGCAGAAACTGGAAATAAACAACAGAAGAAACCAGAAAAACCTCATAAATACATGGAAATTAAGCAACACCATAGTCAAGAAACAATAGGCCACAGATGAAATTAAACAAGAAGTTCAACAATATCTACAATTCAATGAAAAATCAAGCACAACTTCTTGGAATTTATGGGATGTGATGAAAGCAGTTCTCAAAGGGAAATGCATAGCTGTAAAATCACACATTAGGAAAACAGATTAGGAATAAATAAATACCCTAATGCTACACCTCCAACAACTATAAAGGAAGAGCAAACCAAAGTCAGAGCCCAACTACAGCAATAACATAAAAATTAGAGCAGAAATGAACCCAATTGAGATGAAAAAAATAGTTCAAGGAATTAATGAATAAAGAAGCTGGTTCATTGAAAGATTAAATAAAATTGATAAGCCTCTAGTTAACCTCACCAAAAAGATGAAAGAAACAATTCAAATGCAAGGAATAAGAAATGAAAAGTGTATAATAACCACAGGCCCAGTGGAAATTCAGAAGATTATCAGTAGCTACTTTGAGAATCTTTACTCTCACAGAATAGAAGATTCAGATGAAACAGATGATTCCTAGAAACATACAAATTACCAAAATTGAATCAACAAAATATAACCACTGTCAATAGACTACTAACAACCAATGAAATGTAAGATGTAATAAAAAACCTACCAACAAATAAAAGCTCAGGTCCTGATGGAGGCACAGCTGAATTCTATAAGAAATTTAAGGAAGATATATGCCCTATACTCCTCAGCCTCTTCAAGGAAGTTGAAAAGGAGACAATCCTCCCAAAATCATTCCTGGAGGCAAAAATTATACTGATATCAAAACCAGTGAAATACACAACCAAAAAAGAGAAGTACAGGCCAATCTTCCTCATGAACATAGATGCGAAAATCCTCAATAAAATTCTAGAAAACAGAATACAGCAAATCATCAAGAAGATCATACAGCAAGACCAGGTAGCATTCATTCAAGGGATGCAAGGATGGTTCAATACCTGAAAATCTATAAATATAATACACTATATCAATAGAGCAAAAACTAAAAACCACATGATCATCTCAATTGATGCAGCAAAGTCTTTTTAAAAAGTGCAACACTCACTCTTGTTCAAACTCCTACAGAAAATTGGAATACAAGGCCTCTACTTCAATCTGATAAAAGCTATTTGTGAAAATCCAATGGCTAACATAATTTTAAATGGGGAAAACCTGAAATCTTTTACTCTTACATCTGTACAAGACAAGGATGACCTCTATCATACTTCCTTTTCAATATAGTTCTGGAATCATTAAGTAGAGCCATTAGACAAGAAAAACAAATAAAAGGAATAAGAATAGGTAAAGAAGAAGTCAAATTATCATTATTTGCAGATGACATGATACCTTACTTGGAAGATACAAAAAATTCCACGAAGAAGCTACTATAATTAATACACAAATTCAGTAGCATAGCAGGATTCAAAATCAATACCCAATAATCAACATCATTCCTCTGCACTGATAACAAACTCACTGAGAGGGAAAATAGAGATACAGTACGTTTTACAATAGCACTGAGGAAAATGAAATATTTTGGAATTAATCTAACTAAAGAAGTCAAAGATCTTTTCAAGGAAAATTACAGTTCTCTTAGAAACCATGCAGGATTTCACAAAGTTGAAAGATATTCCATGCTTCTAGATAGGAAGAACCAACATCATGAAGATGGCCATTCTCCCAAAATTGCTGTACAGATTTAATGCAATCCCTATCAAACACCACCAGCATATCTTTCTGACCTAGAGAAATCATTCCTACAATTTATTTGGAACCAGAAAAGACCCAAAATAGCAAAGGCAATCCTGGGCCACAAAGACAAGGCAGGAGGTATTATACTTCCTGACTTGAAATTATACTCCAAGGCTACTGTGATAAAATCAACATGGTACTGGCAAGAAAATAGACCTGATGATCAGTGGAATACATTAGAAGATGCTGAAGCTTCTAGGAACACAGCCAGCTACCTTATCTTTGACAAAGGGGCCAAAAATACTCACTGAAAGAAAGATAGCCTTTGTAACAAATGGTGCTGTACATGCTGAAAAGTAAAACTTGACCCAGATCTACCACGAGTACTAAGCTACAATCAAAATGGATTAAAGTTCTAAACATTAAAACAGAAACACTAAATCTCCTGGAATAAAAAGTAAGAGGAACTCTTGAAGACATACGGGTAGGCAAAGAGTTCATGAGCAAAGTGAATAGACATCGGTAACACTTGAAAGAATTAATGATTGGGACCTCCTCTTATTGAAAAGTTTTTGCATGTCAAAAGAAATTACCAACAAAATGAAAAGGCAACCCACAAATTTGGAAAAAATCTTGACAAGTAAGTATTCAGACAAAGGTCTGCTCTCTAGAATTTATAAAGAACTAAAACACATTAGGCCTCAAAATTTAAAGACCCAATCCAGAAATGGGCATCCGAGATGAACACACACTTCTCAGAGGATGAAATTAAAGAAGCGCATAAATATATGAAAAATGCTGCACATCACTAGCCATCCATGAAATGCAAATTAAAATAACACTGAGATACTGTCTCACTCCAGAAAGAATGGCTATCATGAAGAAAATAACCAAGAACAAATGTTGGCGAGGCTCTGGGAAAAAAAGGAACCCTTCTGCACTGCTGGTGGGAATGTAGACTGGTGCAACCATTATAAAAATCAGTGTGGAGAGTCCTTAAAAAATTAGGACTGAAAATCCCATTCAAATCGCCATCCCTCTACTGGGAATTTTCTCAGAGGATCTGAAAACTTCATGTCATAGTAATATATGTGTACTTATGTTCATAGTAGCACAACTCAGAGAAGGATTGTCACACCTCAGTTACAGATAATACATTAAAATGCAGTATAAAACATAAAAAGGCTGGTTTCTTAATTTAGCATTGTAAAAATAATGTACTGACACTTATTGTGTAAAAAAATTGCTGCAACATGAAACTGGAGTTCACAACTGCTTTGGTTTTTCTCTGCAGCACAGCATACCCAGTAACCATGGAGAATATGATACAAAGAGTGATGAGTTCTCTGCAGAAGGCTGAAAAATGACAACATTTGAACAGACTCCTCATGATACTTTTTAAAAAGTTGTTCATATATAAGCACAATATGTCATTGCAAATTCTGCTCTGTTCTATTTGGTGAAAGATAAATGTGTATAGGAATTAACAATATTGAACTAAAGCAGTGGAGTTTTCAGATGTTATACAAAAATAAACCAAGAAAGGTAACATGTTCATACAGTGTGACATAGTAAGCAAATGGCCTGGCACCAAGTTCACACAGCCTTCTGTCAGGGGTACATGTCCACCACACAGAAACAGTCTGGTTAAACTTGTATGGTCTGGAGGTAAATCTGAAAACAACATCAAAGAAATTCGGTATTCCCTTAGTGATTAATTAAGGGCACAAAAATGAAAATGAGTTCATCTCACAAAATATAAAGTGCAACATAGAAATGAAATGCAAATGTTAAAAGTACATCATACAGAAAAAGAAAATACATCAAAAATTTTAAAGCTTGAATTCTTAGGCACAGGTACTATATTGGCGAGTGGGCACTCATCACAAGATCTCATGAAAAAAATCTTATACTTAACTGAAATGTATTCTTTTTATTTAGGAGTGCTACCTTACACATGGTGCCCAATAGCCCCACTGTCACTGTCACTACCTTATGTGCGCATCTGCATCTACATCTGTGCTTGTATCCTTGTGATCATCTCTTGCATGCAGCAGAGCTCTGCTTCCTTTTCCAGCAGGATTTTTATCCTCACTCTGCACTTGCCCACCATCTCTCTTAAACCTCTCAGAATAGAAGTTTTCATAGTGAAGGTCCTTGGTTACTTCCTCCAGATCTTGCATGTGAGTGATGAACATTATTCCCAGCTTCAAAAAATCATTATGTTTGGGGTTCTCTACCTCCACAGAATCCCATGGGTAAAGAAGACCTCTGATCTTCTTGCCTTTGGTTTCAATCAGCTGGTTGGATCCAGTCACAGAGAATAGGATTCTGGCCTTGAGGAAAAAAATTTGCTCTTTAAAGTTTTCATCTTCATCTAATTCTGACTCAGGTAACTGATACATTTCTATGTTATGTTCTTTAATTTCATCCAAAATTCTTTTCTTCACTCATTCATGCTCTTTTAGAGTGTGTTGGCTTTCATGATGACGGGCACGATGTTTACTTTACTATGTATTGCTTTCATAAATTCTAAAAGCTTCAGCCCATGTCCAAAAGCTGACATGAAATAGAAGCAGCAGTGCAGCCTGTTGTCAATGATTTGCTGCTTGTTCAAGCCACTGTTATTGCACAGGTAGTGTTCAAACTGCTCATGGATGTAGGAGATGATAGTTTTCAAATAAGCCCTGCAGTTGATGATGTCCCCATAGTCAGGTGTGTCCACTACTGCCAGGCACAGCTTAACCCCAAGTTCTTCAGTTTTTCTCTCAATATTATTTCTTGTGCAACCATGTTTCTGTTTAGAATGTCCTTGCCTATAGCCAAAAGAGTCCTACCTATTTTGTTTTGCATCAAGTTAAGTATGCCTGTTTTAATCCATTCTGATTTTACTTTGTTACATGGTGAGAGACATGGGTCTAAATAGACTCTTCTTTATGTAGATAATCAGTTTTGCCAATGTCATTTACTAAAGAGGCTATTTTCCTCCAGTAAATATCCATAGGCTGTTTGTCAAATATCAAATAGTTGAATATGGTTGGTGTTGTTTCTGTAGCCTCTACATTCTTGCATTGATTCATATGATGATTTTTGCCAGTATCTTTTTTTTTTTTAATCACAGTAGCATTGTATGTAACATCAAACCCAGGATTATGATATCTTCTGATTTTGTACCCAAGATGATGTTTGTCATTTTTATCTTTTCTGCTTCTATATGAATTTTGGAACTGTTTTCTTCATATCTGTCAAAATTTCTGTTGGAATATTATTGGTGTCATATTAAATCTGCTGGAAATGTGACCATTTGTATATATTGGTTCTGGTTGTCTAGGAACAGGGGATAACTTTTGGTTCTTTGGCGTTTGTTTTCTATTTCTTTTTTGAGAATGCTGTAGTATTCACTGCAGATGTCTTGCTTTCTCAGGTTAACTATAAAGTACTTAGTTTTTCTTGGTGCTATGGTGAATTCATTTTTCCCAATTTTGTCTAATTCATTTTCCCAGTTCGTTATTCGTGCATAGGAATGTTATTAATTTAGTGTCTCTCTACATGACAGAATCTGGATATTAATGCTAAAAGTCTTTTGGTGGATTTTTTGGGTCTTCTATGTAAAGGGCCATGTCATCTGCAAATAACAATTAGACTTCTTTCTTTCCTATCCCCAAACTTTCTGATTTTTGTTACATAACTACGTTTGCTAATGCTTTGAATACTGAATTGAGCAGGAATGGTGATAGTAGACATCCTTATACTGTTCCTGATATTTGAGGGAAAGCTTTCACTTTTTCTCAATTTAATATGACATTGATAGTAAAAACTGGCCTTTATATGATTATGTCCTATACCTACTGTGATACTTCAGTTGTAAAACTCAATTTATATCAAATCTAAATTCAAACACTGAAATATTTGAGAATTGCATGTATTTCTCATAAGAAACAGTAAAACTAAATAATTGTTGCTGAGACCCAAGAATTAATTGAAAATTTTATTTTTCTAGGATTTTAATAAAATCTCCATGGTTACAATATTTTATGCAAATAAAGTGAAAAAGTCCAGTGTCAAATATTTTAACACACTAACACAAGCACTATATATCATGTATGCAAGAGTGGCACTTAGCCTGAATTGTCACACCTTCTTGTCCATAATCAGATGTAGCATGTGACTCACTCTTGGCCCATATGGATGTTTTCAGGTCATACTATATTTTAATCTTTGAACAACATAGCAAACTCTGAAAGTATTTTTTTTAACTTTACTGTTTGTGCAATTGGAGAATTACAGTTTGGAGCCATTGGACAATTGAGTTATCATTTTATTCATTTCAATGTTTTTATCTTCCAAAGAATGTTGGATATGTTTCAAAGGCTTTTGCTGTATCTACTGAGATGATTATATGGTTTCTGTCCTTGCTTATGTTTATGTGACACACTACATGCATTGATTTATATTGTTGAACTATCCTTGCATCCATGGAATGAATCCATGGAATGAAGTCATGACGACATGATTTTTTTTTTATTTTTTATGATCTTTTTGATGAATTGTTGCCTTATGTTTGCCAGTAGCTTACTGAGGAATTTTGCATCTATGTTCATTAAAGAGATTAATCTATAACTCTAGTTTTTGGTTAGAACATTGTTGGTTTTTAATCCGAGAAATGTTGGCTTCCAGGAATGAGAATCCCATTTTTACTTTCATAAAAAGCTTGAGAAGTATGGGTGTTAAATTTTCCTTCTTGTGTAGAATTCACCAGTGAATCTAACTTCTTGATAGATTGTTACATTACTACTTCAGTTTCATGATTTGTTATTGGATTATTCAGGATTTTTAAATCTTATTTCTGTCTTTGTCATTTATTTGTATCAAGGAAGCTATTTTTCTAAATTCTCCAATTTATTGGTATATATGTTTGCAAAGTAATTAAAATAGGCTTTTTGATTTTAGCAATGCAGGCTGTGATTTCAGCTTTTTAATTGCCAGTTTCATTGGTTAGGTTTTGGCAGAACCAGGGATTTGCCTTTTTTCTTTGATTGGCTAATGGTTTATTTTGTTTATTCTTTCAAATGACACATTCTTTGATTCCACTTACTGTGTTAGCTTTTTTGTCTTTATATTGCTGATTTCTGCTCTGAGTTTCATTTTCTTCCCTGTACTAGCTTTGGGTTTGGTTTATTTCTTTTTTTTTTTTTTAGACTCTTCAGATACATTGTTTGGATATGTATTTGGACTAACTCTGTTGTTATGATTTGAACATTCACAGTTACAAACCTTCCCCTTAGACCTGCTTTTATTGTGTTCCATAAGTCCTGGTAGGGTGAACTGACATCATTTAGTTCTAGAAACCATCTTATATTTTCCTTGTTTTGCACAGTAATTAAATATGTGCTTTAGTTTCCAACCATTTGAATAATTTCTACTTTATTTTGTCATTGTTTTCTAATTTCATTGTGTTAAGGTCTGGCACTATGTATGTTATAATTATAATTCTCTTACATTTGTTTATACTTGCTTTATTGGCTACTATGTAGTCTATTTTGGAGAAAAAATAAAAAAAAATTCTTCCTGGATGGAACATTCTGTAGTTATCTATTAAATCCATTTGTTTAAAGTTTGGTTCAATTCTGATATTTTTGTCTAGCTATTCTGTCTATTTTTGTGATAGTAGAGTACTGAGGCCCCCAAAATAATTATACTAATGTTCATCTGGAATTTTATGTACAGTAGTTCTTGTTTTATAAAATTGAGTGCACCATTGTTCAGTGCATATATGTTAATATTTATGTTTTCTTGTTGGATTTTTCTCTTAATAAGTGTAGATTGACTTGTGGACACTTTTTTTGGCAGAACCAGGGATTGAACTCAGGCCCTTGTGCTTGCCAGGGAAGCGCTTATTCTACTGAGCTATCTTGCCAGCTGCAGGCAGTTTCACTTGATTGTGTAATTGAAACATTTCATAAGGAGAGTTATTGTTGATTGCTATTGACATTGTTGTAATTGCCTTATTTTCTTGCTGTTGACTTTTCCTGTTTACCTTAACTGCTAATCCTATCTGGTCTTTTAGTTCTTTTGTCATTTTGCATTTCATTGTCTCCTTGTAGGGTATACATGAGAATTATTTGGAAAGCACATTTTTGTGGAACCTATGATGGAACTCAGGCTCTTGCACCTGCAGGCCAGGGCTTATTCTACTGAGCTATCTCCATGCCTGAAATAAAAAAAGAAACCTTCCTAGTCCCATAACTTTTGTATTCCATATGGGCCTAAAACCAGCACCACATGGATTTTTGCTGTAGTCTATTGAAAGCTGGAAAAGTCTCCAAGTTTTTCTGTCTCTTGGCCATGGGGTTTAAGTGCTTAGATTATTGAGCACTTTGAATTCAATTCTGAGGAACAAATTCTCTATACTTCAGCCATTTTAGAATCTAGTGTAGCTGCTGTCATTCTATTTATTTTCAGCCTTTTTATTTTATTTATTTATTTTTTTGTATACTTATTTTATTTATCTATTTTTTAAATTTTTATTTATTTATTTTTATTTTATTAAAATACAAATGTCAATCAGACAGTTTCAAGACACCTTAACCATACAGATTCAATGAATTAATACATTGCAAACTGTTTTTATAACGTTTTGGTATTGTACAAGGTGCATACATGATATTATATTTACAGATATTACTTTAGCAGATATCTCTTATCAGTGAATTAAGAGTGTAGTTGCTTACTTATCTTTTTTTTTATAGCTGAATTATATCAAAAATTCAATAATTATTTCCCTAGTGAATGACCATAGTACTAAAAGCCGACATAATATCCTGTCCAACCACCATTAGTGCAGATCTTGCCTCTCATAGAATTATGTAGAAGCACAGCGTTATCTATCCCAACTGTACTGTCTATACACACACATCCTGATTTTTTCTTTCTACAACCCTTCCTTTGTCTACATCTGCCAAAAGAGGGCACTCCATTGACATTCAACTAACTTTGGTGCTTGAACTCGACACCACAATCCAACACAGTCCAACATTCTACAACCATAGTGAATTATTCAAAGAAATTGTCCATATCCATTTACAGCTCAGCTTAATATTATGGGCTCACGATGTATACTTCATTTTTATACTTTTATACTTTTCTGCTGGATGGTTAAGACCTAGGTAGATCAAAACTTATATACCAACACAAGAACTTTTAATTTCCTTTGTGGTCATTGAAGTCCTCTCAGGGTTTATCTTGTAGTCCTGCACATTATTCTGTAGTTCCTTTGTCTGTGTCATCCATGTGGATGAGTCATGGCCAATGCTTGACCAGATTGTTCTCTGTGAGAGCTTGAGAGAAAGTTTTCTCTTCATGTGACTCTCCCCAGGGACACTTTAGAACTTCAATCTCTTTCTTCTGTGGCTCCATAATCTCCTTGTTCAGAAAATTTAGAGCTCACCTGAGTCTCATGATGTTGCAGGACAGGTTCTCCTATGTCCTGAGTCTTCGCTGACCTTGAAAGGCTAGGTCCAAAATGTTGGCTGGCCTTGTGGCTCTTCTATTTCTCCAACTCTGACTTGTGATCTTAGGTTGTTAACCATCCAGAAGAAAAGCTGATTAGTATCCTGCAGCATATGCCATTCACTTTGCCTTATCTCACTCAATTGATGTTACTTGTTGTACATTTCCTTTTGTATTTCTGCTTTTCATTTGTTATACTAGGGAGACTATACGATATTTACACATGTGTGTCTGGTGTATTTCACTTATGAGTATATGTTCAAGTGGCATCCACTTAAGGATAAATGCTTCGAACTTATCATTCTTAATAGCTGAGTAATACTCCATTACATAGAAATACCACATCTTTTTCAACCATTCCTCATGTGATGGACATCGTCCTTGTTTCCAAGATTTTGCTATCATACATTGCGCTGCTATAAACATAGGTACACATATATCTCTATGATACAATGTATCCAAATCCTTTGGGAAAATTCTCAGTAGGGGGATAGCTGGCTTGAATGGGATTTCTAGTCCTACTCTTTTGAGGAGTCTCCACACTGACCTCCACAATGGTTGTACTAGTCTACATTCCCACCAGCAGTGGAGAAGTGTTCCGTTTTCCCCACAACCTCTCCAACATTTGTTGTTGGTTGATTTCCTTATGATAGCCATTCTTTCTGGAGTGAGATGATATCTCAGTGTTGTTTTTATTTGCATTTCACGAATGGCTAGCTATGTGGAGCATTTTTTCATATATTTATTCACTTCTTTAATTTCGTCCTCTGAGAAGTGTGTATTCATCTCAGATGCCCATTTCTGAATTGGGTCTTTAAATTTGAGGGCCCTGTTATATCTTAGTTCTTTATAAATTCTAGACAGTAGTCCTCTGTCTGATTGCTTATTAGTTAGGATTTTTTCAAAGTTTGTGGGTTGTCTTTTCACTGTGTTGACAATTTCTTTTGACATGCAGAAGCTCTTTAAGAAGAGTTGAGCCCATTTGTTGATTCTTTCAAGAGCTTCCTGTGCGAATATATGTTTGTTCATGAACTGTTTACCTACCCCTATGTCTTCTGGAGTTCCTCCCACTTTCTCTTCCAGGAGATTGAGTGTTTCTGTTTTAACTTTTAGATCTTTAAACCATTTTGACTTTAACTTAGTGCATGGTGATAGAGCTGGGTCAAGTTTTAGTTTTCGGCATGTAGAAAGCCATGTTTTCCAGCACCATTTGTTAAAGAGGCTATCTTTCCTCCAGTGAGCTTGTGTAGCCCCTTTTTCGAAGATAAGATGGCTGAGTGTTTTCGTAGATGCCTCTGCATCTTCTAATCTATTCCACTGATCCTCAGGTCTATTTTGTTGCCAATACCATGTTGATTTTATCACAGTGGCTTTGTATTATAATTTCAAATCAGGAGTTGTGATGCCTACTGCCTTGTCTTGATTGGCCAAGATTGCCTTTGCTTTTCTAGGTCGTTTGTGGTTCCAAATAAATTTTAGGATTGATTTCTCTATATGTGGGAGGTATGTGGGTGGCACTTTGGTAGGGATCGCCTTAAATATGTACAGCAATTTTGGGAGTATGGCCATCTTCACGATGTTGGTTCTTCCTATCCAGGAGCATGGAATATCTTTCCATTCTCTTAAATCCTCTATAATCTCTTTTCTTAGGGTGTTGTAATTTTCCGTGAAAAGATCTTTGACTTCCTTGGTTAAATGAATCCCAAGGTACTTCATTTTCCGTGGTGCTATTGTGAAAGGTATTGTTTCTATAGTTTCCCTTTCAGTGTGTTTGTTATCTGTATAGAGGAATGCCATTGACTTCTGCGTATTGATTTTGTTTCCTGCTATGCTACTGAATTTCCCTATCAGTTCTAGTAGTTTCTTGGTGGAATTTTTGAGGTCTTCCAAGTAAAGTATCATGTCGTCTGCAAATAGTGGTAATTTAACTTCTTCTTTTCCTATTCTTATTCCCTTTATTTTTCCCTCTTTTCTAATGGCTGTTGCTAAGGATTCCAACACTATATTGAATAGGAGGGGTGATAGAGGGCATCCTTGTCTTGTACCTGATTTAAGAGTAAAAGATTTCAGTTTTTCCCCATTTAGGATTATATGAGCTTTTGGGTTGTCATAGATGGCTTTTATCAAGTTAAGATAGAGTCCATCTATTCCAATTTTCTGT
>PVKA01025938.1:0-11691 GCA_004027165.1 Ctenomys sociabilis
TCCTTCGGGACCAGCACCACCGGGGTAGCGGAGGTGAGTGTGTGCAGAGGCAGGCGAGAGTTTATAGGCGTCGTATTCCACTCAGTACTTGCAGCAAGGAGATCCCATAGCAGGTGCAGCAGGCCACGCTCAACACACTAGCAGGCAGGGAGGTGCAGGGGCAATAATCTAAGGGAAGCGCCGATAGGGCGAAGAGGCAGGCAGGGCCGCCAGCACAGCTGTCTTATGCAGGCAGTCGCCCCTGATGATCCAGCGCGCTGTCTCATCACCAATTCAGGTGGGCTCAGTGACAGTGTACTTGTATTGGGCTTCCAGGGCCTGTTCCTGCTCATACTCAAACCGGTCAGTCTCAGCATTGTAGATCTCGTGCATGATGTAGCAGTCTGTGGCTGACAAGGTTACCGTTCCAATGAACACCGAGGACTCAAAGAGGCTCAGAGGCCCTGACAGAGAGCAGCACCAAGCCGCTCATGTATGACAGGTGGGGCTGTCTATGAGCTGGTCCAGGCTGACACACAGGGAGCAGAACACACTGATCCCTGCTCTATATGTTCCTAGGTACACAAGCGTTTCTCAAAGATGCCAGCAGGATGAGTGACAATCTGTATGATATGCTTGCTGCCAGTATGCTGAATTCTGGACAAGAATTCAAGTTACAGCTCAGAGTCTGATGTTCTTCATTACAAACACTGTTGAGTCCCTCTCTCGGGCACTGCTGCTGCTGCTGCCCAGACCCAGACCCTCCCTCCCCACGCAGCCATCTTGGAGATACCCCTGCTAGTGTTGAACTGTGTCTAATCATTGCTTCAGAAGGATCAAAATAAAACGAATGAATCAAATCTTGATTTTTTTCTTTCATTTGCCATTAATCTCTGAAATGAGAATGCTCCTGAGTATTTAAAACTGAAAAGAGTTTGTTAGTTTCTCAAATTGATTAAACATAGAGTTACCTCATGATTCCGTAATTCTAGTCCTAGGTAGACACCCAAGAGAAATGGAAACACATGTCTACACAGAAACTTATACAGAAATGTTGGTGGAGTTATTTTATTTTTTGGGGCTTGAGCTCAGGTCCTTGCACTTGCCAGGGAAGCGCTTATTCTACTGAGCCATCTCCCTGGCTCCTATTCATAAGAGTCAGAAAGTAGAAACAGCCCCAATGTTCATCAGTTGCTTATTGGATCTATCATATCTATAGCTATAACCATATCCGTATCCATCTCTATATCTAGTGGGCCCACACAATGGATTATTACTTAGCCATGAAGGATGAATGTTGAAAATATTGTGAGAACATTATACCATGCCAAACACAAAAGATCATATGTTGTATAAATCTACTTATAGGATACATTCACAATGGGCAAATCCACAGAAACAGGAGAGTTACTATTTTCCTGGAGCAGGAGGTCTGGGGAGAAATAAGAAGGATCAGTAAGAACCATGGATTTTCTTTCTTTCTTTTTTTTGAGATAATGAAGGTTGTCTAAACTTGATTGTGTGGATGTTGTACACCTGTGCCAACAAACCCACAACAACCAAACTGCATACTCTGGGTTTTTTTGTTTTTTGTTTTTTTTTTTCCTTTTGGCCTTTTTGAGACAGGGTTTCACTATGCAGTTCAAGCTGGCCTTGAATTCACTTTGTAGCCCAGGTGGGCCTCTTAATCATAGTGATCCAATCCTCCTGCCTCAGCCTCCTGAGTGCTGGAATTATAGACATGTGCCACCACGCCTAGTCCAAACTACATAGATTAAAGAACTTTGTGGTACCTGAGTTGTGGCTCACTACAGTTCTTTCTTAAAACAACAGCAGCAGCAGCAGCAGCAACAAAACACAGCTAAATATGATGACCGTGGCTGCACCCCCACCCCCACCCCGCCTCTGTCCTACAAAGCCCATGTGTGTGTGTATATAAAACTGTCACAGAAAACAGCCAGAGAGCCTGGACTGCCCCGAGTCCATTTGCTGATGCCTTAGAGCTCTGCAAGCAACAGGTGACCCTTCCTGCTGAGACAGTTAGCAGTACACGTTCGGTCAGGTGCGCATACAAAATGTTTCTCTCCCTCCACGCCGAATCCGAATCTCGGTCTCTAACCACCTTGTCACGGTCCCTCCCTGCCCTCCATCTCTGCTCTCTCCGGCTGTTGTCACCATTTTTCTTGCTCGGAGTGGCTGGGGACAGTCTGAGGATGGCCTCTGTGTCTTTCTCTGCCTCATGTTCCTCCCAAGGGCATGGCGAAAGCAAGCGTCTGGGGTGGTGTGACCTACTCACACAAGCCCTTCAAGGTAGTGTTTCTCTGCCTGCTGTTGGAAGAGTCCGACTCAAAGCCTGACGGGAGCTCCGTGTACTTCGGCTGCCTTTGAAGACCGAGGGGGCTGTGCAGCCAGGAATGCGGCTGCCTGTAGGAGCAGAGGGCCCCTGGCTGCCAGCCAGCCAGCCAGCAGAAGGGCACTCACGCTCACAGCTGCAGGAACTGCGTTAGAGCAGCAACCTGAACGAGCCTTAAAGCAGTGAAGCCTGCCTCTGAGCCTCCAGATGAGAACCCAGCCAGCCGGGTTCAGCCACCTGTGAGTCCCTGAACCTAGCGCAGCAACAACTTCTGGCCTGCCCTTGTGCATAACTGAGTGGGCGTTGGCTTAGGACTCCAAGTTTGGGGTCATTTGTTCCCCAGACTCCAACACTCACACCATTGGTTTCACATTGCGATGGAGCTGGCTGTCATTCTGCTGGCGATTTCTAGATCAGCTCTTTTCCTCACAGAATCCCTAACTTGTCCCATCTCCACTCCCCCTGAAGATGAAGTCACACTCTGGGTGCCTCCAAACCTGTTTCTTACTTCTGACCCCACGTCCACCTGGGGCCCTGCTCCCTTGAGTTTAAGTTGAAGTAGAGGGGACCCTCGCGGGCTCATTCCGGCAAGGAGGCAGAAGGGTGGCTACACTTGCCCAGCAGTATCTCTCCTCATGGGCTGCAGGCGGGCATCCCGTGGGACTCTCGCATCCCGTGGGACTCTCGTGTGGCCTCTGGAACCCCTGCTGTGCACCCCTGCTGGGACTGAAAGTCTGGGGACAGGAGCCTGAGGATCCTCGGGTGCCTCAGGATCAGCCCTGCCAAGGCTCCAAATGAAAAGTGGAAGTTTCCAGCTGACTGAAAATCTAGTTCTCAAGATATGGGACTGTGGCTGGCCTCGAGGCCGAGGCTGGGAAAGGGCTTTGAAGGTAGCAGTCATCTGAGAAAGGGGCTGAGCCTAAGGGCCAGTTGTGAATCCCGCAAAACAGGAGCTCTGTGGCTTCTCCAGAGAGGCAGGGTTCACCCTGAATGGCTTTCGGCTCTTGGTTCTCACTCAGCCCTCTCCAGTGACTGAGTGTATAGCATGACATATGTGACAGACACGGGGATGTCTGTCCCCCTTCTTCCCTCTATCCCTTTTGGCCTTCCTTCCTGCATTCCTTTCGCTCAGGAAAGGCTATCATTTTTTTTTTTTTTTTGTACTGGGAATCAAACTCAGGACCTTGCACTTGCCAGGCAGGCACTTGTGCTGCCGAGCTATATCTCTAGCAAAACTACCATGTTTTGGTGGGAGGTGGCGTGCTCTAGCAGCCCTGAGATAGAGCCCCCAGAAGGCTTTCCCCTCTTCCTTCCCTTTATCCATAAAACACCCAGAGTTCTGCTACTTCCTGCCTTTGCTGATGAGAACCATTCATTTCTGGAACCAATCAGTTATTTCAGCTTTGATGAACTATGTCTTTTCTTGCTGAGAAAACTCCAGGCCCTTAGCTTCTGTGTGTTTGGAGAGATCCTATGCATCTGGGAACCCAAATCTCTTTCAGTTGGGCAGACTCGGGCTTCCTTTTGTGGGCACAAGGGCCGGGGCAGCTCTGCTGAGGGACTGAGACCGGGCTAAGGAGGGAGGAGGAGGGCGTCTGGGATCCTGCCCTAAGGCCCCTCTGTGGGAACCCTCTGCTTGGCCCCCAAGAATCTCTGCATGATCTGGATTTGCTCTCCTCCTTTCTGTAGCTTTAGGAATGAGTTTGTAGATTTGTGGCTTCGCTACACTCAAGAAATTTGCCTACCCACAAAATTTCTCCTGCCTCAGGGTTATTATTTTTTTAAAAAACTTGAACAAAGCAAGGAGATCAGAATGAATCATACACATATGTGCAAGTGTGTGTGTGTGTGTGTGTGTGTGTGTGTGTATGTGTGTTAAGATGAGCTTATGTGTGATCACAGGGATTCCAAGTGTGACCCGGCCTGACTCCCCATTGCAGGCAGCAGGTAATGGTGGCTGCAGGGTGTTGGAGTCGGATGAGCAGCGGGGTGGCATGGACTCTGGCTCCTGACACAGGGCCTTGGCTGGGACTGAGGGGCCTGGGCCTGCCAGGAAGAGTATGGGCTCCTCGAACACCTCACAGGGGTGCAGAAGGTTGGGGGTGGTTCGTATCAGGGAGTAGGAGGGACTCTCTGGGTTTTGCCCTCTCCAGCCCCCCAGGCTCCAGTCTTTGAGCTCAATGGTCAGAAGAAGCTACTTTTCTTTTTTTGCATTTTTAATTTTTATTGGTACATTTTAGATATGCCTTATAATATTATAGTGTCTACCATAGAGAATTTGTACCTGTATGTACTTTTTTTTGCTCATTTACTTCCTTTCAACCCTTCCCCCCTTTCTTATTCACAAAGCCTTTGCTTCCATCTGTTCTTTTTTTCTTGTCCCTTACTTCCTTTCTCTCCTCTCCCTTCTTTGTTCTCCTTCTCATTTGTGCATTTTCTTCCTATTTCCCAAAATCTCTTATACATTTCAGCCCTTATTTACACGTTGTTTCTCATATCAGAGAAACAATGTGGCATTTAAACACATGTGTCTGATTTATTTCACTTAAAAATATTGATCTAAGAAAAATATTGATCTAGAGATCACCTAGAGGTGCATTTAGCTAGAAATATCTCAAATGTATCCTTCTTTATGGCAGTGTAGTACTTCAATATATAATACTACATGTATATATATTATATATAATATATATACACATCTTCTTTATCCGTTCACCACTTGATGAACATTTGAGCTATTTCCAAGATTTAACAGTTATAGACTGTGCTGCTATAAACATGGATGTGCATACATTGCTGTGGTATGATGCTTTCAGTTCTTTCTGGAAGATAGGAAGAAAGGGAATGTCTGGGCCAAGTAGAATCTCTAGTTTTAGTGGAATCTTCACTAAAACTTCTTTTGTGGAATCTTCACCCTGATTTCCGCCATGGTTGTACCAGTTTATACAGCCACCAACAGGGAAAAGGGTTCCTTTTAAGGAAGCTACTTTCTTTTTTTTTTTTTTTTTGTCTTTTTGAGACAGGGTCTCACTATGCAGTTCAGGCTGGCCTCGAGCTCACTTTGTAGCTCAGGCTGGTCTCGAACTCACAACAATCCTCCTGCCTCAGCCTCCCAAGTGCTGGGATTACAGGCATGCGCCACCATGCCCGGCCGAGGAAGCTACTTTCGAGGTACATCCTTTCCTTGTTCCGGCCTGTAAGTGGGGGTCCTCAGCTCCTCTGAGTGTCACTGTGGAACTCTCCTGTCCTGAGTTTGGGAGGTTACCCCTGCCAGCCACCCTGCTCTAGAGAGCCGTGTCTGGGCCAGGGCAGGCCATGGCTCCCTGCTGTGGCCAGGCCTTTCTTGTAAAGCAGAGCCTGTGCCTCGGAGCTGTTACCTGGAGACACCGTGGGGCAGCGATGCTTCGGCAGCTCCAGGCTGAGATTCAATCCCCAGAATTACTTTGCCTGCGAGTTCCTAGGAGGGTGAGTCCCAGGGCACTCAGTGGAGGGCTCTGGGGCAGAAGGGAGTCACAGCCACGCTGCTCAGTGTACACACGTGGTGGCTTTGCCAAGCCACCCTGATGGCGTGTGGCACAGCTGGGTCTGCAGCTACACCATCTTCTCTCATGCCCCTGTCAGAGTGTTCAGCTCCAAAATGAAGGAGTCTGTCTTCTCCTTCCTCTTTCTCCCTCTCCTCCTCCCCCACTTCCCAGTAGCAGGGATTGAATGCAGCGCCTTCACACTGAGCTACTGCTCCCTAGGTTTTTTTTTTTTTTTGTTTTGAGATAACTAAATCATTATGTTGCTCAAGTTGGACTCAAACTTGGAATCTTCCTGCCTCAGCTTCTCAGAGAACAGGGATTATAGGCATGCATGACCACACCCAGCTGAGAATCCTGCTTCCTTCCCCAGCTACCTCCTTGGGGAACTTCAAGCTCCCACATCAGACCAGAAGATAGCAGTGTTATATAGTCTGCCTAAGGTCAAGCCCTCTAACAAAGCAGTCTATAATTAGACACACCCATGCTACTCATGTACCTCTACCCAAATCTTTATATTTATACCTGCACAGATTGCACATGCCTAATGTGAAAACCCACAACCAAAAATGCCCCAAAATCCAAAATCTTTTGAGTGTCCACACCCCACCACAAGTGGAAAATGCTACACCTGTCCTCATGGGATGAAACACCACCCAAAGTGATTAAAAATACCATATAAAATTATCTTCAGGGGATGTGTACAAGGTGTATCTAAGTATAAATGAATTTGTGTTTAGAATTGGGTTTCAGGGTCAGACAGATAGCTCAAGGGACTAAAGTGCCTGCTTAGGCAGGTGCAGGGACTGGGGTTCAATCCCTGGCTTGCTGTGCTGGTCTCACCCCCAGGGTGTGCTGAGACAGGGACTGAGACTGGGTGTACTGGCGTGTGCCTATAATACCAGCACTTGAGAGGCTAAAAACAGGAGGATCACTATGAGTCTGATCTGTGTAGTGAGACCTTGTACTAAATACATCAAAAAAAGAAAAGAAAAATTGGGTTCCATATTCAAACTGTCTCAGGAACTATGTATATGCAAATATTCCCAAATCTGGGTCACTGCTGGTCCCCAGCAATTTGCATGGAGGAGAAAACCTAGGTACCCTCTTGGCTGAGGGCATCTCCTGCCCAGGGCTGCAAGTACGGGCTCCACGTGCATCACCTTGCACAGTGGTCAGGCGCTGGAAAACTGCTCTCTAGAAAGAGGTTATCCTTCCCCAGCCAGAGCCTGCAGCACAGCCCTATGGGCTGGAACTGCTGGGCTGCACCTTGAGTCTGGGTGGAGCCCGAGAAGGTGCACACCTGAATCCCTGGGTAACCTATGCTGCTCTTGCCCCTCTGAGGGCCTCTGCAGGAAGGTGTTATATACCTGAATGGGGATTACAGCTGCCTGGCAAGCGCAAGGGCCTGAGTTCAATCCCCATTTCCACCAAAATAAAATAAAAACTGCCTAGAACCCTTCCCGTAGGAACCAGAAATCCTGGCAGACTGAAGGATCTCAGGGCCATGGAAGAAACAAAATCCTTGAAGGGTGTTTTTCAGCCAGACTCAGAGGGAGAAAAAAGAACAGCCCAGCCTGGCTAGGGCAGGCAGACCCAAGTGAATTCTAACCTTTTTGTTCTTTGGCTAGCATCCCTGGACAAAAGTTCTGCTCCATGATACTGGGATGATACTGGCTTCTAGGGTTTCCATGAGGCTGATGTACATGTAGTATATGTTCAACAAACACTGCTTTCAAGATCTAGCTATTGTGAGTTGTGCTGCCGTAAACACGGGTATGCATGCCTTTCTTTAAGACTCCCTTTCACTCTTTCAGGAAGATACCTGGAAGGGGAATAACTGGGTCAAATGCAATTTCTAGTTTTAGTTCTTTGAGGAATCTCTGTAACTTCCACAGTGGTTATCCTAGTTTACATTCCCACCAAGTTTTTCCCCCATAGCCTTGCCAGCTTTTGCTATTTGATGTCTTGATGATAACTATTGTTTCCGGAGTAAGATAGAACCGCATTGATGAATGGATAAGGAAGATATGGAGTGTTATGTTGCCATAAAAAATAAACTTAAATCATTTGTAGGAATGTACCTTGGAACCACAATGTTAAATGAAATAAATCAGACACACAAGCTTAAATGTCATATGGTTTACTTTTTTAAATTAATTAATTTGATACAGGGTTTTGCTACTCAGCTCAGACTCCTAGTGATTCTCCTGTCTCAGCTTCCTCAGCACTGGGATTACAGGCGTGTGCTACCATGCCCAGTTTCCATGGCCTGTGGTACCAGGGATTGAACCTGGGTCCTTGTGTTTGCCAGGCAGGCATTTAGACCACTGAACTATCTCAGCAGGCCTAGATTTTTCCATTAGAGATGGATGTGCAATTTTCAAACCTAAGTTCTAAACTTTACATTTACCCTGATTTGGCTTAATTTTGCTGGTTTCAGTCATCATTGCAGCCTGCCATGGTTGTCCTTTGGCACATTAGTGGTCCCTCACTAGCTCCCAAGCAACCGTCTGGCTGTTCCTGCATTGCTATTCCTGACATTGGGTTGCCTATTTTAGGGTGCACAAGGGGTAAGGAAGCAGGGCTGCTCCCGAGGCCAGGGAAGTCTTCCACTCAGCACCTTTGCAACTCCAGCTTGGGAAGCAGCCCTCTGAGCGTCTACTGAGTCTTCATTCCCTAAATGAAAACACCAACTTTGAGGGGTGGTGCTGATCTTTGAAATGATAGAGGTGAGGAGGGGCTCCTTCTATTTACCTGGCTGGCCCTTCGCCCACCCAAATACTTACTATATTTAAGTCTGAAGTCCAGGAGCCACCAGACCTACCTTGAGGTCTCTAGTTCCATGGCAGCCTAAATGGGGAGCCTTGTGGAGGATAGGAGCTCATGGAGCTCTGTCTTCATTGAATATTTATTTTTACTTTTTATTTTTTGTATTTAGGACAGGGTGTACAGGGTCTCACTGCATAGATTGGAGCCATAGTGATCTGCCTGTTTATAGCCTCCCAAGTGCTGGAATTACAGTCATGCACCATCATGCCCAGTCTCAATCGCTATCTCAGGATGTCCTGGGGGTGGGGCCAGAACAGCAGGCCCAGGGATGGAACTCCTGGCCCCTGTGGACTCTTATCTCACTCCGAAGTTCAGGCTGGCCTCAAACTCGTGGCAGTCCTCATGCCTTAGTCTCCCAAGTGCTGGGATTACTGCCACTCTGGCTCCTCACTGACTCTTTCCTCCATGTGCAAACTACTAAAAAAAAGAGAGAGAGCTTCAGAACAAACTTCTCATACCATTTAATGTCCTCAAGGCTGGGATGGACTGAGGCCTGAGGGAAACGCGGCAAAATGTTTTCCAGTAGAAAGCCAGACAAGGTCCTCTGCTGCTGACCTGGGCTGGCTGGACTGCAAGCTCACCATGAACTTTCTTTCTTGAAATGTCTGTGGAGAATATTCTGGAAGCGTGCTGCCGCCTTACACCCGGACTTGCGGTTGCTCCTTCTTCTTTACCTCTGTCAAGATGTCTGATAGATCTTGAATAAACTGCTGGATCTGACAAGACAGAGGCCGAGTTAACCCGACTCAGCCACTGGCCTCCCTGTCCCTAGATGGATCATCTCGCAGGAAGGAGTTTCCTGCTGTCCTGAGACTGCCTTCTTGAGTCAGCCATGTTGCCTCATTTGAGGGTTTTCCTAGGTGAGGGTTTTCCAAGCATCCAGTTTGGCAGATTTAAAGCCATAGATAGGAATGGATTAGTGCCTCCTAGAGGCATACACAGTGATAGCACAAAGAACGGGCTGCAGCCCCACACAGAAAGAACAGGAAAGAGGATTACAGATGGGACACGGAATATAGCATTTAGCAGACAGAGCCAATCGGGGTAGGGGCGCTCTCAAGGTAAAGTTAGAACCCAGACCTGACTGATACTCATCTTGATAATCTTGAATCTATGCATTAGCTTAAGAGCTTCCAGTGGGTGTCACAGGGCTGCCTTTGGAGGGGCCCAGGGAGCTCCTGATATGGCAGCTCTGGGGAAATCACTGTATCTTTTTGGGACTCCGTTTCCTGCTCACCCTTCCCCTTCCTCCTCCTCTTCTCCTCTTCCTCCTCCTTCTTTTTATGACTCTGGGGCTTGAAGGCAGGCTCTACTACTGATCCACACCTCCAGACCAGTTGCTGCATCTTTACCAAGGGAAGAGGTGGGCTGGAGAGGAGCTTAGGGAGAGCACATGCCTGGTGTGCAGGAGGGCCTGACTCCAATCTCCAGCACATGATAACTAACTAAAAAAATAAGTAATTTTTTTAAATTAAGGGGAAGATTGGCCCCAAGCACCACTAGGATCTCAGTCCTAAAATTTTTTTTTTTCCAACCATATCAGTATAATGTACCATAGAGTTTATCCAAATCTCTCTGAACAGCCCTGTTAGCTACAGATAAATTTTACTGTTACGGATTGGAGTCCTATTTTGCAAATGAAGAGATACAGAGCCAATGAATTAAAGAAATTTTTCAAATATCAGAGAGAAGACAAATTAAGTATTTTCCAAAACGTGCTCTTATAACAAGTGGCCACATAGCCCAGAAAGGGCTGCATGGCCAAATAAGCTTCAGAAATATCATCTGTTGGCAAGTCTTCAAGGGCAGAGGTATAATCAAGACTTCATATCCTCCACGTTTAAAATCTGAACTTTCCATTGCAATTTTTCTAGATGTATTAAGTCTGTGGGGCCCTTTCATTCCCCATAGGAGAGAGTATCTTGAGTTTGTAGGATTTGCTGAGCAGTTTGGAAAGTGCCCCATTCTTTTGAGGTCATTCTAGGCCCTTCACACTGGATTCAGATGATCTGGCCTCTGCCCGAGCTGTTCCATGTCCCGTGTTCCTAGACGTGTGCAAGGCCTGCTTTTGGAGCTGTGCCTACGGGCTGTGGTCGAGAACACTCTCCACTGAGTGTCTTCTACGTCTCACTAAGAAAGAACCCACTTCTAACTGTCTGGGAAAGGTATGTTCCCTCAAGGAAACCTTGTATTTTCCTATTTTGGTACAAAACCTTTGTGTTCAGAGTCACTCTTATTCCTGGTGTAGGTCCTAATAATCTAAGAAGCCACAGTAGTTGCATTTATCTCTCTAGCCTTGACCTCTGATTTGAATCTACCTCTAGATTCCTACTTTTTTTTTTTTTTTTAGCTACTTGGTCTTGTCTATTTCTGTCATTAGGCTCATATCCTACGGGAATGAAGTGAGATATTTTAAGATTATTCTTGGGCAATTTGGAGTTCTCCTGTAAAGACTAATCAAGGCTGAGGTTTTCTGAGTGCAAATTCAGTGAATCATCAAGCATTCAGAAAACTCAAAATCTGAAGTGGGTGGATTGGAAGCTCCCGGGGGCAGGAAGCTACAGGCCACTTCTCCAGCTCTGTTCTCCAAACCAGCTAAAGGCAGGGGCCCTGAGCCCTCAGTAGGGGGTGGGGTGCACACAGTCAAAACTATTTCAACAATAATACTAAGACTTCAGCAGGCTTTTTCACTGTGTGTGTGTGTGTGTGTGTGTGTGTGTGTGTGTGTGTGTGAACGCGTGTGTAGTACTGGGGATTGAACCTAGGGTCTTAGTATCGAGCTATATGCCTAGACCTTTTTATTTATTTTTTTGGCACTGGGAATTGAACTCAGGACCTTGTGCTTGGCAGGAAGGCACTGAGCTATATCCCAGCTCTGCTTAGCCCTTTTTGAAATTTTAAAATTTTAAGATAGCATCTCACTAAGTCACTAAGTTGACTGAGGTGGGAGCTTGCCCTTGGGATCCTCCTGCCTTAACCTTCAGAGTTCTGGGTGTTGCATGTACC
>PVKA01025938.1:11791-32469 GCA_004027165.1 Ctenomys sociabilis
CCTCCCTCCCTCCCTTCCTTCTTTCTTTCCTTTCTCTCTCTCTCTCTCTCTCGCTCTCTCTCGCTCTCTTTCTTTCATGTATTTAGTACAGGGTGTACATGATTTCACTGTGTACATTGGACTCGTTGTGATCCTCCTATTTTCAGCTTCCCAAGTGCTGGGATTACAAGCACAGGCCACCATGCCCAATCTCAGCGCCACCTCAGCGCTATCTCAGCCCATCCTGTGGGGCTGGCATGGCCTGTGGTGCTGGGGATCAAACCCTGGTCCGTGTACTCTGCCTAAGCAGGCACGTTGGTCTGCTGAGGTATGTGGCCGGCCCATAAGAACAAACTTTCTTATTAATTCCCTTCTTTGAATAGTAAAATAATTCTGCTCTGGTATGCCTTAAGATGAAGGTTGTTTTATGGAGATACTTTATTTATTTTTTATTTTTTTGTGGAACCGGGGATCAAACTCAGCCCTTTGCGCTTGTCAGGGAAGCACTTATTTCACTGAGCCACCTCCCCGGCCCCTATGGAGACACTTTATAGATAGTCAGTGGGTAAAACCCTTTATATTTCATAAGGTTTGCGTTTCTTCTTTTTTTTTTTTTAAAAAAGCAACTGCTTCTCACTCAATTGCTTGTGGGCCTGTGCTTCACATCTATTTACCAAATCCTTCTTTCATGTCTATTATGTGGCAGGGATTGTTCTAGACACTGAGAGAGAGAGAGAGAGAGAGAGAGAGAGAGAGAGAGAGAGAGAGAGAGAGAGAGAGCTGGGAGTAAAACAAATAAAATCTCAGTCCTCAGGAGCTTTCTGATATTTCACAGTAGAGCTAAAAGATTTTGCCAAAGGAACAAATAATTATTTAGTCACGGTTCTTTGCCTGTCTGAGGACACTCCACTCACACATTTGCTGGTGTGTGTTTTCCAAAAACTACAATGTGTGTAACTTAAGTCATGGCGTTGAGTGGCACAGTGACATGGGTGATATTAAGGAATTGAGTCATACAGTGGAACTTCTAACTCCCTGTCAATTTTCTTTCCTCTGGTTCAAAGAATGTTCCAGATTGGTGCTAACACAATTTGAACATTTCTCTAAACTTGCCAATTTTGCTTCTTAAAAAACAAAGTGTGGGCTTCAAACACAAGCCTTTAGCAAGTCCCAGGATCTGACCAGAATGTAATAAGGCTTGTTTCTGCATGACTAATTAATATTGGGTCCCTGCTCTTGCCCTATAGTTTGGGTCATCTAGCACTGATGAAGTGGTTCTCAAACTGTGGCGCCCCACCTAGCAGCAGCAGCAGCAGCAGCGCTTGGGCACTTGGTGAAGACAGACTCCTGGATTCTCACTGAGTCACGGGTTGGGCAGTGGGGCCCACCAACAGGCTTTATGCCGGCTCGTGGTGACTCTGATGCCGTTCAGAGGTGAAAGCCCAGCTCTGTGCCGCTTAGTTCCTCACTTAAACCGCCTCAAGCCTCCTTTCCCTGGCCGCCCTTGGCCCCGCTCCCACATCCGCCTACCATGTCCAGTTGTTTGTGGGTGTCCTCTACCGACACCTGGGAGGCCTCCTTCAGCTGCTTGCTCACTATCTGGAAGAGGTTCAGCGTTGCCATCTTAATGGTGCCCAGTAGGAGGGTCTTCTTGGCCGCAGTGTTCTGGATGTGTGCCCAGCGAGACTCCTGAGGAAAGAATGGGCGAGCTCAGCGTGTGCGTGTGTGTGTGTGTGCGCGCGTGCGCACGCATGCATGCCTATTGTGTGCGTACACACCGGGGCTTGCGGCCCACACACCCAGAGCCTTGCGGCCCAGGACCCTCACCCAGACGATGACGTCACTGCGGGCGCGGTCGAAGCGCATCTGCAGCCTGGCCAGCTCGTTGTTGTGCTGGAGGATCTCATCGTCCTTCTCCTCCATGTAGCGCGCCAGCCGCGCCTTGGCGCGCTCTATCTTCTCCTGGCCCTCCTGTGCCGACTGCATGAGGTCCCGGTGCATGCTCACCAGGGTCCTGTAGCGCGCGATCACCTCGTGGATCTCCTCAAACTGAAGAGGGGGGAGGGTTTGGTCACTACACTGTCAGACCCCCAGGGGCGGAAGCAGTCGTCTTAGCTGGCTGGCCCCTGACCTGGACACTTGGATGCCTGCTTTTAAGCTCCTGGCCAGGGTCAAAGGTACAGACAGTGAGGAGGCAGGGGTCCTGATGCCTGCCTCTCCTGGGAGGGCCCCAGCCCTGGTGTTGGAGGTATGCAAATTGAACCAGGGGCTGTCAACCTTTGCTGTATTTCATCTGGGGAGATTTAAAAGGATACTGGCAAGTTTCACTCTCAGAAATCCAGATTAATAACAGATCTAAGGTGGCCCCTAGCATCTGAGGTTTGCAAAAAACTCCCCAGGGGACTCTAGGCCACAGTCAAGAACGTGTGTGTGTGTGTGTGTGTGTGTGTGTGTAAGGCATTTGGAGTGTGTGTAAGGCATTTGGAGTCTGTGTGTGTGGAGTGTGTGTAAGGCATTTGGAGTCTGTGTGTGTGTGTGTGTGTGTAAGGCATTTGGAGCTGTTTCCCAGGGCAGTCTCAAGAATTTCCCAAGAGCAACTTAGAAGCCAGGGGCCGTGCTGCAGGGACAGAACAGGAGATAAGAAAGCCAGACCCTGCTCTTCTGAAGCTGACAGCGTGTGAGGCAGAGGGAGGACAGACAGGAACAGACGTAAACAGTTGGGTAGCACACAGAGGATCAGCCTCAGCTAGGCTTAGGGGCAGGGCGGCACTGAGAGCCCCAGCGACCTCAAGCGCGGTGCTCTCTGGTAATTGCTCCACATTTTCTGGGGGTGAAGCTGGGCAGGAAAGGGGCAGCCCTGGGTGGGGGGTGGCCTGATCAGCCTCCCTGCCACCATGAGAGACACTCCCAAACACTTTCTCCACCTCATGACATTTCCCGGTGAGAGGTCAGGGTCCTGGTAACTCCCTGGCTGGCCTTTTTCCACATACACCTCTCAGGAAAGGACCACCCAAACCAGAATGGGAGGAGGCAAGAGTGGTCAGAAAAGGTTCCCTGGGAGAAAGGCGGGTAGAAATGACACTGAAGGTATGGCGCGGCAAAGGCAGGGGGGAAGGTGAGGCCGGGGGATCGGGGACAGGGCACAGCCTGGAGAAAGACGTGTGAGGCGGCGGGCAGCGCGTTCGGGGTGCTCAAAGTAGTATAGTACAGCTGGCCTGAGTTCCAGAGGGGGAGCAAGAGATGGGTCTGGAGAACTTAAATCTATGTCATCCATGGCAGCAGAAGCCCATAAACCCAGCTATGTGGCAGACCGAGGCTGTCTGGGTGACTTATCAAAACTGCTTCAAAATAAAAATAAATCAGAGAGCTGAAGGGGTAGCACAGTGTTCTCCAGGTTTAATCCCTAGTACAAGGGGTGGGGAATGGCTGCCTAGTGAGCTATGGAAAGAGTGTGAACTTTGTTACTAATGGACCTTAAGAGGCTGAGAAATAACGCCGTGTCTGTATTTCCTAAAGTTTTCCAGGTGCATAATGTGACAACACCCAGAGTTAGTGAATGGGCCACATCAGAGCTCCTAGGAGGGAATCAGGAAACCTCATTCTCATGTGCAAAGGACTCATGAGCTGAATTAAAGAGGGTCCAGCTGTCCAAAAAGCGGATGATCTGAACATTAGTAAGAATAGCACTGGGCCGGGGAGTCGGCTCAGTGGCATAAGTGCCTGCCTGGCGAGTGCAAGGTCCTGAGTTCAATCCCTGGTACCAATAATGATAATAATAGTAATAATAATAATAATGATAGCTAAAATAAAAATCCCACAACAATGCTAATAATTACAGGTCATTTCTGGAGGATGGATTGAAAAGCAGTTCAAAAAAAAAAAGTAGTTCATTATTCTGAATTCCATAAAGATGCAAGCACTACAGAATAAAAAGAAGTGAGCATTTAATCCGCTTTTCCTTTAAGTAGATGACCAAGAAAAGAGTCTCCCTTTTAACCGGCTTTTAAACATATCAGTGGACTCATACAGTATATCCTTTCATTCAGAACAATGCCTTTGGACAGGATCTGTGACACTTAAATAGCCATTGTATGAGGAAACTACTTTGGACCTTTAGAACAAACCATTTGCACAAAAAGCATTATTACAATAAGTGCCTGGACATCTGATACGAAGGAACAGTGACCAAATTTTAATAGGTAACATACAACACTGGGATTGTTATTTGATTTTTTGGCAGTATCGGGGATTGAACTCAGGACCTTGCACTTGCCAGGTAAGCACTTATTCCCTGGCCCATGGTATTGTTATACTAAAAGGAGTTTTCATATTCCAGAGATTAAAAACTGACATACATATGGGTGATAAAAACATCATCTGCTTCAAAAAGGTATCAGCAGGAAGAGGTGGGGGCTATGACTAAGATTACTGCTGAATTACTTGATAGATAATGAGCACTCAATGAACTATTTTCTCTATTTCTGTTAAAAGTTGTCCAAAACATGTAATGTTTCTTAAAAGTGTTGATTGACACAGGACAGTTGCACAGAAAGAGTTATTTCTCAGGTTCTAAAGCACAGTAAGATGGCTATGGTTAACAGCAATAATCACATCGTAAGCAGGACAACTTGCATACATATATTGAAGGGTCACACTGAACTCCACAAATATATAAATTATTATGTCGCCATCAAATATAAACTTATACTTAACATTATTGCAAAAAAAAGCAGATAACAGAAGGGTATGTGAAATATGACATGGTTTATGGGCAGGTAGCAAACTAGTAAAAACAGGCATGAAATATAGAGACAAAAATCAGGATACTGGGCTGGGGAGATAGCTCCGTGGCATTAGCACCTGCCTGGCAAGCGTAAGGTCCTGAGTATAATCCCTAGAACCAAAAAGAAAAGAAAAAAAAAAAATCAAGATACTAGTTATTCTCAAGGAGAGGGGAGGAAAAGTGAGATTTGGAAGGACATATAACCTAATTACCAGTGAGGGTTTTTTTTTGGATTTGGAATTGAACTCAAGACCTTGTGCCTGCTAGGCAAGTGCAGTGCTGCTGAGCTCTATCCCCAGCCTACCAGCAATGTTTTATTTAAGAAATAAAATTGGGAAAGTATTGAGATTTGAAAAAGCTGTGTGATAAGCTCCCTTGGGTAGAGTGTTTCTCTATACTTTCCAGTATGCTTAAAATATTTTGAATAAAATAAAATGAGAGAGACAGATAGACACACTGAGAGATACCAGAAGGCTGTAGGATATGAGCACTGTGACTGGGAGTGACGTGGAGTTGAACTCCAGATGAGGCTCAGGAGGTAAGAGGCAGGGGCGGGATTCCAGAAATACTTAGGAGGCAGAATTGACCAGCTCTGCTAATTGATGGCTGTGGAACTGAGCTGGGGGAGGAGTCCACCGTGAGCTTCTGGGTTTGGGCAGGGCTTTGGGGTAGGTGGTCATGTCACTTAGCAGCCTGGGACACACCAGCAGCAGACCTGGCCTGGGAGTGGCAGGAAGCAGAGGTGTTGTAGACAAGGCCAGTGAGGTACAAGCGACTGAAACTTAGAAAACCATTTTACCAGCTCCGACTTCAAGACATGTCTTGCAAGTTATCTGCTGCTTTCATACAATGATCTTTGCTCCTTCCTTCCCGGAGGGTGTGTGTGGGGGGGAACTCCACACCAATCATCAAGCGAACAATTTATCTTATGGTTCATAGGGCCTGAGAGGGGAGGTGGCGACACAGATTTGAGATGCATGCATTAATGAATTATGTTAGTGTTTCTATCTAGAAGGTGCAGGGGCTTGAAAAAGCTGTGTGCCCTTTGTCTGCCTGTGAGCCCTCACAGGACATTGACCCAGGCAAGTCCCTGTTGCTGGCCCCATGGAGGGGAGGGGACAATCACTGATGCAGTCACGTCACAGTCAAAGGAAAAGGGAGAGCATCTGTGCTGCGGGAGGCTTGGCTGGGAAGAGGGCTGCAAGGGTCCAGGCTCTGCCCATGGGGCAGCGGGAGAGTGGGTGTCTAGGGCGGATGCTGGGGACCAAAGAAGAGAGGTGAGAGTCACAGGCTCTTCCATTCCCGGGCTTGAGGCCTCGTGCAGGTTTCTTAACCTCCTGGGCCTCAGAGTCTTGTGTAAAGGCGGATGGGGGCATTTTACCCGCAGGGCTAATGAGGTGGCCTGCCCAGCTCCATGGTGGGGTGGGGGCCTCTCCGAAGTTTACTCTCAAATAAACAGAAGACACCAGGAAGGAGGGGAAGGTAGGGATGAATGTGGGCCACGTGATGACGCAGGCACAGCTTAACCCTGGTGCTCCAAAACCACATGCCCTAACATGCACCCGCACTGATGCACACATGTAGAGTCATGAGCACACAAGCCCCATGCAGACTTTGACCTGGTCGTCAGGCACACAGACCCATGACGATACGCTGCCCCTAAGCTTGGGGCCTTTACCAGCTGCACTCCCATGTGTCCACCACTGTGGCCAGGAGGACTCCAAGCCCAGGCCCTGGGGGAGGAGGGCGATGGGGAAGGTGCTGAGGTGGGACCCACCTCGGAGTGCTCCACCACCTTCTCCAGGTACTTGTTGAAGATGGAATAGTCCTGCAGCTTGGTGTTCAGCCGCTGGTGCTCCAGCCGCAAGGCCGCCATGTCCTGCTTGGCTTTCGCCAGCTCCCGCAGGTGACTCCTCTTGAGTTCCCGTTCTTTATTGGCTTTCTTCAGGGCGCGGGTCCGCTTCTGGTCGTTCTCCTGGGATGAGAGAGACGGTGTGGGTCAAGCAGTCTTGCCTTAGGGGCTGGGGAGACAGCTCAGTAGAATAAGTGCCTGCCTGGCAAGCACAAGGGCTTGAGTTCAATCCCTGATTCTTTTTTTTTTTTTTTTTTTTTTTTTTTTTTTTTTTTGTCTTTTTTGAGACAGGGTCTCACTGTGCAGTTCAGGCTGGCCTTAAGCTCACTTTGTAGCTCAGGCTGGTCTCGAACTCACAACAATCCTCCTGCCTCAGCCTCCCAAGTGCTGGGATTACAGGCATGCGCCACCACGCCCGGCTCAATCCCTGATTCTGAAAAAAAAAAAAAAGCAGTCTTGCCTTGCTCTCCCTGGGGCTTCTGCCTGTTGGGGGTCTCAACCCTTCTCTCTGCTGAGCCAAGATCTTGCCAGGTCACTCATGTTGGAGAAGAGGTATGGAGGGAAAAGATTTCTAGGGTGATCTGAAGCTAGGTTTCGGTTATCTGAAGCTAGTTCTTGAAGCCAGAGGATTTCTGTGAGCTGAGATACAACTCAGGAGCCTGGGAGAACAGAGGTTTACTTCAAAGTCAAGGCATGGCCTTATGGCGGGCAGGCAGGAAATGATTCAGATTCTGTGGATTTGGGCTCTGAACTTCAGAGAATAGACAAGGGAGAACCCAGGAATAAAAGGATAGAGAAACCCCGTATTGCAGCAGGCTCGGTGCCTGGGAAGACCTCAACACCAGGGAAGGCTGAGAAAGTCCAGAAGTGGGAGCTGGAGCCCTTCCGACAGAGCTTGCATTGTTTCTGTTCTGTGTAGTGGCCATTTGTCATGGGGCAGATGGCCGGGCCAGGGTTGGGAAGCTCAAATTTTCTCCTGATTTGGCACTCAGTGCCTCAACTTCTCTAACCTTAGAAATGTGAAACAGTATCCTCTTTCTTCCTCGAAAACTATAGCCAGTGGTGATTAACTATACAAAGATGATACACATTCCCAGGAGCTCCAACTAGCATCAGCTGGGGCTAGAGGAGGTGGTTCGGGGGGTACCATGCCCAGAAAGGGAGACGGAGACTCAGCCCCTGCAATCGGCCTAAGCCCACCTTTTTTCTTCTGCAATGTCCACTCCTAGACTGCTCTCCTGTGCCCTGTTTCTCTTCCTTGCAAAGGCTGCTTTGACTCCATGCACGGGCAGGTGTGACGGCAGCCCTTGGAGGACACAGAGGCAGGCGCACGGAGGGTCTGTGCTGCTCTGCCACGTAGGCACAGGGGGACACAGGAGCCTTAAATTAATGGTGTGCAAATTCACCAGGGAATTAAAATCATCTTGGGGAGCTTTAATAACACTGTAGGAGCCTAGGCCCAACCCCCAGACCTGCTGAAAGCAAAGAGAGAGAGAGAGGAGGTGCTGCTCTCTTGTATTTGCGACAAGCTCTGACCCTCGGAAAACCAGTTGGACACTCTCCACTTCAAGTCTCCTGCTACTCCAACCACTCCACCAGTTTTTCTCTGGCTGCTAAAATGGACTAGATCTCAGGAAAATGGGACCAGCCTGCCAACTTCCAGTCCTGCATAGTTAGGGACAGAGTGTGGCCAAGGGACTTAGGAGCAGGAGAAAGGAGAGGGCAGCAATTAGGCCTCATGCAGCTAGGCCAGGACAGAAGCAGATCCAGCTATATCTGGATCATAAGATGATCAAATCTCGAGAAGCCGAGGCAGGAGGATTGCGAGTTTAAGCCCAGCCTAGGAAAATTAGGAAGCTTCTGTCTCAAAATAAAAATTTTAAAAGGGCTAGTAGTGTAGCTCAGTGTGAAGGCCCTGGGCTCAATCCACAGCAACACACACACACACTCACACACACACACACATACACACACACACACACACAATTATTTCTCTAAGGACTGATGGGGAGGGTTGTCTTGGAATATTATCTATTGGGCAGTCCTTCATCAGCCCCTACCTTTGGTTCATAGGGAAAAAAGTAGAGGGTATAGGAGACTAAACCTCCTTTAATTCACTGTACCCCCAACTGCTTATCCAGGACAGGCAGCTCCATGTATCCATGCATCTCTGCATTCATGCATCCATCCATGCATCCACTGACTGAATAAACCGTATGGCAAGGAGATAGAAAACAGCCATGGGGAGAGGCAGAGACCAAGGGTAAACAGGAAATTGCAATCAACCCAATGTGGGGAGAAGCGCAAGCATAAGTGGAATGCAGAGAATACTTTAAACCCAGTGAGAAGCCTGCAAAGTGAGGAGGAGGAGGAGGAGGAGGAGGAAGAGGAACAGCATGAGGGACAACCTTCGGCTCCTCTGGCCTGATGCAGCCACCCACTTCATACCTGGATGAACTGCTCAAATTTCTGGATGTGGGCTTTCAGCTGCTCTTCCTTGATGCCCAGTTCCTCCCAGCGCAGCTTCAGGGTTTCCATTCTGCGCTTAAACGTCTTCAGGGTGCAGGAGCAAAGAGGTCAGGAAAACCCCTGATGTGGGCACCCAGAAGACCCCAGCAGCCCCTATCCCAAAACTTCCACCCCCAGGTGCAGGGAGGCTTCCCACTCTGTACCCTGTACCCGCTTGATTATAGCAGCCCAGAACATGGATATCCCAAGACATAGGTCTTTTCTGTTCTCCCTAGAGGAAGGAGGCCAGAACCACTGGCCAGAATGCCAGCTCCTGCTACCCCCACCCACAGCCAGGGGATGTTTTCAAGTCCCAGACAGCTCCATTCCTATCCTGCACCCTGGCTCCCATCCCTGAGCTCGGCCATCTCACCTCCTTCTTTTCTTCCATGGCCTGATGCATGACTATGGCCTCCTTCTTCTTCTCCAGGAGCCGGATGGATGGGGATTCTGACTGCTCATTAACAGTGGGGAACTTCCTGCCCAAGATATGGGCAAGAGAAACCATGGGTGGGTTATGAGGCTGGGGCAGGAAGTGACTGGGGGAAGGAAAGGGGTCTCCCCAACCTGAGCCAAAGGAAGATGTATAGAGGACTTGCTGGTCTCAGGGGAGCTGGTGAGGGCTGGGTCATAGGGGCTGGGGCAGGGGTTGGGGCAGGGAGATTGCGAGTGGTGGGACACAGGAACCAAGGGAATAGGTTAGAGTATGAGGCATGGAGTGGGCGAAGATCCCTGTCCCTGGGGCAGACCAGGCCCACAGACACTCACTGCAGCAGCTGCAGCAGCCGCTCCCCATACTGCAGCCGGAAGTACTCCACCAGGTCTTCCTCTTCCATGATGCCCAGACTCATGGCGACGGTGAGCTACCCGCCCAGGTGGCGAGTCTTCCCAGTGAAACAGTAGGTGACAGACCCCCCCCCGGGGAATGGGGTTGGGGTGCTCTCTGGCTCCCCTCTCCTTTTGCTTTCAGAGCCTCACCGAGGGTACGTGTTTGAGAGACTCAGCAGATGCCAACTAGAGGCCCAGGGTGGGCGGCTCAGGACCTCGAGTTGGGGTGGAGATGGGAGATGTGGCTACCTAGCAACAGACTGCTTACTTCCTAGGGCAACTCCTGGAACCTGGCTTTGCCCTCTGCCCTCTGCTCTCAGCTGCCCACGCGGGAGAGGGAGAGAAAATTTAACAGCTCAGCTCCTGTTTTTCCTACCGTGAGACCCGGGCGCGGGTCCCGCGGGGCTGAGCTGTTAAGTTTTCTCTCCCTTTCCTTACAGCCTTTTTGAGCTGTAGGGAAAGGGAGAAAAGAAAGACAGAAAATAGGGAAAAGTAAAAAAGAAGAAGAAGAAGAAGAAGAAGAAGAAGAAGAAGAAGAAGAAGAAGAAGAAGAAGAAGAAGAAGAAGAAGAAGAAGAAGAAGAAGAAGAAGAAGAAGAAGAAGAAGAAGAAGAAGAAGAAGAAGAAGAAGAAGAAGAAGAAGAGAAGAGGAGGAGGAGAAGGAGGAGGACGAGAAGAAGAAGAGGAGGAGGAGGAGGAGAAGAAGGAGAAGGAGAAGGAGAAGAAGAAAAAGAAGAAGAAGAAGAATGAAAAGAAATGGAAAAAGCGAGAGGAAATGCCTAAACACAGACAGGTAAATGCGTCCCTGCAAACGGTTTATTAACGACGACCGCCCTCCTCGAACCCATCTGTGCGCAGAAACAGCTTGCGGGTAAAAGCGAGGTCGTGGGGTTACCGGGGGCTCAGCTCGAGCTGGACTGCGGGCCCCGCGCTCGCCGCTCGCCTAGCTCCCGGGTCTGGGGGCCCCGGGGGTCTCAGGCCCGGTCGGGGTCCGGATCTTAGCACGCCCACCCGACCTCGTTGCAACGGTCCTCTCGCGCCCTCTGCTGGCCGTGCTCGCCTGCGTCTAAATCCCGGCTCGGGAGGAGGGACCAGGGACAGCCCCGCTGCCCCCACCCGGGCCTTGCCCATCCCTGCCTACTGTGCGGAGCCTCCGCTCCAGAACCGGCTGCAACGCACGCCCCGTCGCTTCTGTCCAGGCTGGGGGCCGCGGCCGAGGTCACAGGGCAACCCTCACCCCTCACCACCCCCCGCCGCCCTAAGCCCCCTGAGCTTGCGATGCTTCTGCTGTGTGCTAGTGTCCCAGAGACAGACCGGGCGGGGCGACGGTCGAAACAGCAACGGCGGTGCTAAGCTTCGACAGGGGCCCGCTTCTCTCCTTGTGTGACCAGAGAGCCTGGCACAGTCAGGGGCTTCCTGCCTTTGCCCCTGAGGTCGTAGCTCAGTCTGCGGGGGACATGGGATGCCAGTGCTTGAGGGAGAGACTGCTTCTGGAATCCCGTTTGCTCGGTGTGTACGTAGTAAGGCGCATCTCGCCTGGCTGTTGAATGGCGGCGTCAGGGGTGGGGAGGGGCCGGGTGGTCCGTACCCGGAGGTCCATCCGGGTGGACGACATCTTCTGCGCCTGTGTCCCCTCATGTCTGGAAACTGGTTTTGCTGTTTCATTTGGTGCCTTGCATAACTGAGTTATGAGAGTCTACTGTCACCTTCTCTGGGTTCATCTCCGGATCCTTTTGCTTTTTTTTTTTTTTTTCCTAAAAATTTATTTATTTATTTGTTGCAAAGTCTTGCTGCACAGCTTGGTCTTGGTCTCGTAGTGATCCTCCTGTCTCAGCTTCCCTAGCCCTGGATTACAGGCGTGTGCCACCCCGGTTTCCATGGCCAGGTAGGCATGCCCTTCTGGGGCAGCTCGACAATGAACCCTGGTCTTTGCACTGCTCAGGCAGGAACTTAGACCACTGAGCTATCTGAGAGGTCTTGCCAAGTCTCTGATTTGCTCAGACTACCCTGGCACTTGTGATCCTTCTGCCTCTGAGGTAAAGTCGGATTTAGTTTAATCATCTAATGGATTTAAGTTGCTGAAAACCAATAGATACCTTTTGATTTCTGTCCTGTTTCTCTGTCTCGTTCTACCTGGTTAAAAGGAGGGAGAAAAGAAGGCTATCAGGAGGGAAATGCTATTAGCTTAGCTAGATATAGGCCTGAGTTCGATACCTGGTATCATAATATCAAATATTATTCTGAAACACAGGCCAGCCTAGTGCTGGGCACACGATCTCCCTCTCTCCTGGGAGATTCCCTTCCAGGCAGTCATCCCAAGCCCATACTCACTCTCTCTCTCTCTCTCTCTCTCTCTCTCTCTCTCTCTCTCTCTCTCTTTGGCATGGGGGATTGAAGTTGGGACTTTGAGCTTGTCACTGAGCTATCTCCCCCAGCCTACGATCCTCCTGTCTTGCAGCTCCACCAGGGGCCTTAAAGATCATGGTGGAAAGGGAGGATATAGAAGAGCCCCATCTCCTGCCCCTACTCTTAAATGCGTCACTACCTCCACTTGCTGCGCTCCACTGGGAACTAAGCACTGGGCTGCCTACGTCACAAGGGACTAGAAATGAAGTGTCCAGGAAAAAGAAATTACTTTGATGAACGTCAAACCGGTTGTGCTCATGCTGACAATTAAAAGGGTGCTTGGAAATAAACCAAGAACAGATCTTAATAAAGAACTTAATGGTAAACAAAGGAAGAAAAAAATAAATAGGACAATTTGTTTTTTTTTTTAAGACAGGGTCTTGCTTTGTAGTTCAGGTTGGCCTTGAACTCAGGGCAATCCTCCTGCCTCAGCCTCCTAAGTCCTGGAATTATAGGCATATACCACCATGCCTGGCACTATAATTTTCCATATAAAAACCTTAAGGGAAACAATATTCAATTTAACTTAATTTGCACAATCTCCTGGCTCTTCTGGAAGATTCTCTTTCACACAGTGACCAGGGAGATATAATTCCCTTCCATTTTACAACAACATCATAATCAGCATGGTCTTTAAGTTAAACAAAATATGTTAAGTGAATAATTCACCAAGATAATAAAGTACAATGGAGTAATATTCGGAAATCTGTTCATAAATGTAGTTCTATGAGGATGCTGCAAGACAAGAGAGTTGCAATCATTGTAATAGATGCCAGCCTGGCATTTCATACTTCAACATCCGCCCTTTAAAAAAATACTATTAGCTTACAAAGCCACTTATTTACGCAATACAAAAATTAAGAACTCAACAGATAACCCTTCTGGTAAGGAAGATCTTACAGACTCGACAAGCTTTCTGCTTCAACCATTTCACGTTCTTTTGGATGCCCTCGTATTGAAAAAAGGGAAGAAAATTAAGTCTCCGCCCCCCCCCCCTTTTACATTGTGGCAGATGTGAACACCTAGGAGAAGGCTTAATTACAGCGCTTTGAATTTTATGTGGTACTATGTCATTTACTAGAAGAATGAGGCTGATTTATATGCACGGACGTGGAGACGTATTGATGATAAATGATGTGCGCAGGGCCAAACGCAGAGCACTGTGGGTAGTGGGACTGAGTGTGCGGTGGAGGCAGAAGGAGGTTTTCAAGACCTCTGCAGCCGGGAAGGCGCGGGGCAGGGAGGAGTTGTCTTCAATCGTTTTTTCATTTTCTTGTCTTGACATCATTGTTTGTCCATATTGTCCTGTATCTTTTATTTTTCTTCAGTGACTCTGTATATTAGTTATACAATTTAAAAAATGTAGAAGAAAAATAAGGAGCCGGGGAGATGGCTCAGTGGAATAAGCACTTCCCTGGCAAGTGCAAGGGCCTGAGTTCAATCCCCGGTTCTGCCAAAAAAAATAGAATGAAAAATATATACATTTGTATTAGCAGCTACAAAAGAATAGTCTTAGAAATTTAATGAGAACTATACAGGATTCTGCAAAGAAAACACAGGGCTGGAGGGTGTAGCTCAATGCTTAGCAAGCAGAAGGCCCTGGGTTTTATTCTCAGCACTAAAGAAATAAGCAAAATTTTTAATGAGGAATGGAAAAGAAGACTTGAATAGACTTACAGCATGTCTGAGTGACAACTCAATATTGTAAAGATGTAAATATCATCCAAATGAATTTAAGAAATTAACTGATTGTAACGAAAATCCCAGAGGGCTCATTTTTCTCTCCAAAAGCCAACAAAATAACATAAATGTTCACCTAGAGCATCAAAGAAAGAAAATATTAAAAAAGAAAGAGGAAGAGGAGGTAGTGGGGAGGGTTAGGAAGAGGGGAAGATGAGGAAGGGGGAGAAGAGGGGAGGAAATGACCACTGTTAGATTGCAAAAAGATGACAACGCAGCAACACTGTGTTGGCTGGAGTATTCCAGGCAGAACAACTGAAGTGCCCTAAACGTTTGGACATATCGCTGGGCCTGTCAGTTGCCTAAATTCACAATGTTAAGAGATACCTCTGGCCAAAGATAATATCTGCAGCCTGAGAATAATTATTGGCTCCAAAATGCAAGAGCCTAAGCACAAAAGGGAGCATAGCTGTTTAATGAAATGCACACAAATGTAACGTGCCAGCTTCGTGCGAAGTGCTAACTTCAGCATTCACGCAGCCTTTCACACATTTGAGAATAATCTGTGCATTTGATTTCTTCACTTTTCAAGAATTCCCAATTAGGCACAGATTTTTGGATAAAAAGGGAGAATAAATTGTGAATTAAGTGAGTTACCAAGACATGTAATTTCAAGAGCAACATTATAAGAATCCTTTTGCTTCTTTTTACTCCATATTATTCTGAATGTCAACAGGAGCACATTTTAATCTATTTGCTCATGGAAGCATGTAGCCACGTTCCCTTCAGGACTGGGTTATCTAAAGATGGCCTGGAAAAAAAAAAAAAAAAAAAAAAAAGATGGCCTGGAATGCTGTCACTCTTAGAATTGTGTAGAGCCAGTGGCTTCCCCAAAGCCTGCCATCATTTTACTGTTATTTCAGTTTTTGAATTTAAAAACTGTCTTCGTTCACTTAGTAGACACCACCCTTCCCAAACGATCACCAGCAATGGGACCTGAGTGTTTGCTCCTAGGCATCTGGATCCTTGGGTCTCTCAGAGGGATCCCTTGTACCTGGGGCAGAAATGGCGGCAGGAATGAGGAAAAGATATATAAGAAGGCAAGAGGTGGTCAGATGGTGGCTCTTGTGCCTGGCTGGTGAGAGGAACCCTAACAACAGTAAGGGCCTTTATACCTTTACAAAGTTACAAGGCACGAGGATGTCTAGCAACTAACAGCCCACAAAGACCAGGCAGGATGTTTTTCTCAAGACTGAGGTAGCTCGGCGGCTTTAGGCAGCGAGGCCTCGGCCTGTCCTCCCTCAGATGATCAACTGCAGCCTCAGGGGCTCTCAATAGCCATCCATCCGCTGGGTGATTTTATTGCAGTATGGCCTGTGCTGAGGCTGAGGGGGAGAAGGCCCGCTCAGAGACAGCTCCAAGGGCCGCTTACAGGGAAAGCGTAACGAACCCTGCTTGTATGTGTCTCACTGACCGGTCTTGACTGTGGAGACTAACTAGCCTGTACGCAGCCTGCTCTGTGGCTTGTGCCTGACAAGTTAAGTGGCTCCCCGGGCTGCGCTGATTTCCCAATGCTGGTATTTCTGAGAAGACAACTCCCAGTAGCCCACACTAACAGCTCTGCTAGGCAGCAGCTGAAATAATGCTTTCTTCCTGTCCCTAGATGTTAGCAGGAACGTGACCTTCATTTTACATCAGGAAGACAACGACACTTTCTGTCCATCCATAAAAGCCACTGTTGGTGTCCTGGCCACTGAGGAGAGGCGTAAGTGGTAGGTTTCTTTTGGTGGCGCAGTAAAGACATAGAAAAAAAAAAAAAATAAAAGAAGTTGTTGTTAACTCTAAAGACACATAGAGGATCGAGGGCAGATGGGGGAATCTTCTGACATGAGACAAGGAAAGCCAGGACTTTTATGGGCTCTTGCTAGAGGTGGAGTTTGGGGGGCAGGTTTAGTGACACCTAAGGAGCTGATTGGGGTCTGACTGGGAGTATGCAGGAAAGGAGAGAGGAAACTGCATCTAGGACTGGACGGGGGAAGAAGGGGAAAGTGGTTACTGGGAAGACATGCTGGTGTTCTAAGGACGTCAGCCATGTTGGATGACCACCATAGTAATTTAGTGACTTATAATAGGGCCAGAACCTATCACTAAGCAAGCAGAGGAATCTTCTTTTTTTTTTTTTTTTTTTTGTTTTTTTTGAGACAGGGTCTCACTATGCAGTTCAGGCTGGCCTTAAGCTCACTTTGTAGCTCAGGCTGGTCTTGAACTCACAACAATCCTCCTGCCTCAGCCTCCCAAATGCTGGGATTACAGGCATGCGCCACCACGCCCGGCTCCAAATTTTACCTTTTTTTTTTTTTTTTTTTTTGGCAGAACCGGGGATTGAACTCAGACCCTTGAGCTTGCCAAGGAAGTGCTTATTCCACTGAGCCATCTCCCTGGCCCCCACAGAGGAATCTTCTTATGCTCTGACCCCACTGCTCCATTCTCTTCTTGCCTGGCTTGCTAGCAAGGAGAATTTACTTTAGTTCCAGTACCCCAGTAGTCATACTTCTCATCTTTTTCTTTTTTTTCTGGCAAAAAGTTAACTTTTGTTCCATTTTTGTAATTTTATCAGATGACAAATGAATAATATTCTTACTCCAAACCTTTTTTTTTTAGAGACAGGTCTTGCTATGCAGTTTGGGCTGGTCTTGTGCTCACCTTCGTAGCCGCAGGCTGGTCTCCAACTCACAGGGATCCTCCTGTCTCATCCTCCTGAGTGCTGGGATTACAGGAGTGTCCTACGTGCCCAGTTCTGGGGTGCCTCATTGGGCATGTGGGGCTGGAGATGGAACTTGGGACCTTGTACTTGCCAGGTAGGTGCTTATGCCTCTGAGCTATTTCTCCAGCCCCTCTTACTCCAAATTTTTTCTGACAACAACCTTAGGATGTTAGATTATTATGAGAAAAAGAAAGTGGTTCAGAAATGTGAAAGAAAAACTGTTCCTGTAGGTTTATGACCATGCATAAAACGATCTCTTTCATAGAATGTTACCAATATACATGTCTTTAATAGTTGTACCTGTCCTTTCTTCCAGCAGACTTAATGTTTCTGTTTTATAAATTTTTTTTCAGTATTGGGGATTGAACTCAGGACCCTATGCTTGCCAGGCAAGTGCTTATTCTACTGAGCTATCTCCCCAGCCCCTATTTTAATTTAAATATTTGACTTATTTTGATTCTAGTTGAGTGTATGATGTGAGACACAAGTCTAGCTTAACGAACAAAAACCCTGATCACACAGGAAAATGTTACAAAGAATAAACAACTGAATCTTATCACACTGAACAGCTTTTTCACTTCAAAAGAAATCACCCACAGAGTAGAGACAAACCACAGAGAGCGAAAAACTTTGTTCCAGCTGTTCCTCAGACAAAGGCTTATTATCTAGAATGTATAAAGGGCTTTAAAAAAATCACATCCCCCCAAATTTAAAGACCAAATCCAAAAATGGACACCTGAAATTAATAGGCAGCTCTCAAATATAGAAGTAGACATGGAAAATAAATACATGTTCTACAGCACTTATTGGAGATCCCAGCAGTGTACAATCACCTGTTAGGTGTTACAGAGCATGGCAAGAGAGAAGAAACAGGAGGCAAACAGCAAGCAGTGAGACCTGGGATGGCCAGTTGTTGGGAACAAAAAGCCACGTCTCATCTTTAAACATGAAGTCTGAATTAAATAAAATTATTTTGCATTGGTGGGTATTGAACTCGGGGCCTCACACATAGACTAAACAAATACTCTATCACTAAGCTATATTCCAGTCCTAAATCTGATTTTTTTTTTTTTTTTTACAAAAATTTGTCCCAGAGTACATATTTAGTAGACATGTATAGAATTACTAAAAATGATATAATCAATTCAGGTTTCTGGAGGAAGGAACATCAGACTGTGATTTTGATTGATAATGAAAAATATTTTAGCCTGGCCAGTAGGGACACAAGGCTTCTTAAATTATTCTGTGTATCTCTTGGTATTTCTGAAATGTTTAATAATAAATTGAAAATCTTGCACCTGTTCCTATGCTGGTTAATCTTTTTAGTCATTCCCAAGTCTTCTCTGAATTCCCCAAGTCTTGACTGACATCTCACACTCTAAGTCTAACATCAATTTTTGTTAATGTCATGGTTTGTATCTCGTTGTCCCCCCAGAGCCTCATGCAGTCATGGGATGGACTTCTAGAGTTTGGGATTAACTCATGATCCACTGAGATTATGGGTGATCCTAGGCTGGAATTATAGGTCTGAGTATTGCTGGAATTATGGGTTTCGGTGCTACCCAGGCTGAGGTGGGTAGCCTGAATGTAACATAAGAGAGACAGCAAGACAGACGTCCCCTCTGTCGCCACTGTAGCTGTTACTCCCCCATTTTGCTCTCTGCCCTTTGTCACTCTGCCCTGAAGCCAGCTAAGTATGGACTAAAACCCCCAGGAACTGTGAGCTGAATAAACCTTTCCTTCCTTCATTTTGGTTGTCAGGTATTTTGTCCCAGCAATGAGAGAAGAGTAACTGAGACAGCTAAAGACTATCTTTTTGGGTATCCTCCATTATGTCTCTTTATCTCCTTGGAAATGATATAGTCTGAAAATATCTCAGTGGCCCATACTTCTTACCTCTTCATTTACCATGCAGGCTCACAAAATTTTAGAACTAGAACAACCTGAGGCCATCTATTCCAAACTTCTCATTGTGGGAAAGAAAAAACTATGAAGATTTGAAGACGACACTTCAGTTTTGGCAATTGCAAAGCTGACATTGGAATGAGACCAACTCCAGGTTCCCACAAGTCCACAAAACAGGAAAGTCCCTCGGGTCTTGTCCTTGGAGGCACTGCCAAAGTGGAAGGGGTTTGATGGATATTGGTACTGAAGGTAAATAAAGAGAAGAAGCCCCGGGGAAAGAGAAAGTGGTTAGATGCATGTGCACACCTGCACGTGCACGCACACACACACACACACAAATACCAATGTGAACCAGAAAAGGGACACATAGGGAATGGCTAAAGCTGGAAATCCATGACACATATGGGGTTAAGACAAAGCTAATGAGAGAGAGGTGGAAACTGCCATCAACCTTCTAAGTGTATAAATAAACACGCTACAATTCTTGAGCAGTTCCTTTCCTCCCATTGGAGGGAGAGGACTCTACCTGACCTCACATCTTCATTTCTAAATCCTCTCACTGCTTCCCCCCAGAACGTTGAAAGCTATGTGGATGCAGCAGGGACCGATACTGAGAATGGGAGGGATATCATTTTTCTATTTCATATTGCCCTGGTAAGGCCACTGCCAAAACCACAAACCATTGTCAGTCCAGCACTAACTTCATGCCAGCTGAGAGTAACAAGTGAGAAAGGCACAGTGCTGACATGGACGGAGGGCACTCAGGCAATCTCTCACATTAACATGACCCATTAGAGAAACAAACCTGAATGCTTCCTCTCCCGTGAATGCTACAGACCTGTTATGGTTTGTATCTAGTTGTCCCCCCAAAGCCTCATGTAGTCATGGGGTGGGGACTTCTAGAGTTTGTGATTAACTGATGATCCACTGGGATTATGTGTGATCCAAGGCTGGGATTATGGGTCTTAGTACCGCTGGGATTATGGGTATGAGTACTGTATCCCACCCTGGAGCAAGAGCCTGAATGTAATATAGGAGAGAGATAGACTTTCTGTAGCCATTGCTTTTTGTTGCACTGTTGTTCCACCACCATGAACTGCTGCTCTCTGCCATGTGCCATCCTGCCTTGGAGCCAGCCAAGTATGGACTTAAACCTGCAGTATCTGTGAGTTAAATAAACCTTTCCTTCCTTCATTTTGGGTGTTGGGTATTTGTCCCAGCAACGAGAGAAGAGTAACTGAGACAAGACCCAAGTGTGTTGCCTACAAATTCATGTGCTAATGTCTTGACCTCCTAACGTGACTGTGCTTGGAAGAAAGGGCGTTTAGGGTAAATGAAGTTGTCTGAATGGGATCCTGATTCCATCTGTGGATTCTGGATTCTTCTCTTTGAATAAGCACAGAGAGATGATCATGTGAGCAGGAAGGAATAAGGCAGCAGTTTGCAGCCCAAGTAGGGACTCCTCACCAGGCAACAGCTTGCCGGTACCTTGATCTTAGAGTTCCAACACTCAGAACTATGAGGGGGCTCTTGTTGCTTGATCCACACAGTTTGTAGAATTTTCTTATAGCAGCCTGAGAAGATGAATACGGATTTGGGGGCAGGGCCAAAGCAGCAACAGAGCAACCAGCTGTGAAATTCAGCCTCTTTGAGACGTATAGGGCTGGCCAAATAACTCAGTGGATTAAAGTACCTGCTAAGGCAGACACAAGGACTGGGGTTTGATCCCCAGTGTTCTGTGCTGGCCCCACCCCTGAGATGCACTGAGATGGTGATTGAGACTGGGCATGGTGGTATGCATCTGTAAACTTGAGAGGCTGAAAACAGGAGGATCACTATGAGTCCAGGCTACATAGTGAGACCTTTAGAACCTGTACTAAATGCATTGAAAAAAAAAAAAAAAAAAAAAAAAAAAAAAAAAAAAAAAAAAAAAAAAAAAAAAAAAAAAAAAAAAAAAAAAAAAAAAAAAAAAAA
>PVKA01025939.1:0-32351 GCA_004027165.1 Ctenomys sociabilis
ATATAATATGCATTTTGTGTGTGTGTGTATATATATATATATCTCCACAAGATAACCAAGACAAGACAATTATATTCCTAACTTCTATTAGTTTATGAAAGGAACAGTCTGTGCTTACATTGTTAGAATGTAATTTCATGCAAAGATCTTGTAATCTGATCAAGTGCTTTGCGGGATAACATAAAACACAATAACTGATGTCAATTTCCCATTATCTTGTTTTGGAATTCTGTAACATTGCTTTTATTATTTTCTTTTTAAAATAAATAGAAATTCAATCATGTACAAAATATTCTAATCCTTTATTTCTGTTTCCCCTCACATTATTTTTGAAGATTCAGTTCCCCTCTTGTTATTACACATAAATTGCTATACATTTGTAATTTTTGTGTGCTTTTTACCTTTAAAATATGTGCTATATTTAAGAACAACATCTGTACACATGCTTTACCAGGCAGAAATTTTGCATATGTATTTTCAAATTGTTTTTCACTTTCCTGAAGTTTTGTGTGACTGTGTAACACCTTTAGATTTCAATGTGAACTACTTAACTGCCTTTAAAAGAGAAAAATGGGGCCAGCTATATAGCTCAATAGACTAATCACCAGTTTAGGCAAGCGCAGTTCTGGGGTTCGATCCCCAGCACCACATGCCACACTGGCCCCACCCATGGGGTGCACTGAGCCAGTCACTGAGTTCTGCTGTGGTGGCAGGGTTCTGTAATACCAGCACTGGGGAAGCTAAAAACAGGAGGATCACTATGCATCCAAGTTGCACAGTGAGACCCTGTACCAAATACATTAAAAATGAATAAAAAATAAAAGAGACAAATGCACATCTCTTCATAGGCTAACTTCATGCTGGCAGGCAGTTCCTGAGCACAGCTTCAGAAAGCATGTTTGGTACATATGACTTTTCTAGCCATGTGCACACAATTTCTAATTAAGTAGTATATTTTTCTACTCAAGCAATTGCCTTGTTTTTGTCTGTGGTAGTAAGGATGCCCTGGTGCTTGAAGAACCCAAGATTTATCTCTTCTCACACCAACGTGGGGCCTGGTTACAGTATTTAGTTTCATGCAAGATAGAATTAGTTCTTCAGACAGCTACCCCCCAAATCAAAGTTGGATGTATTTCCCCCTTTACTTTCTCTCCTCAGGAGACACTACAATTTTTCTCCCAAACTGTACTCAGTGAAGGAAGGACCACAATAGACTGTCATAAATTTGCCCAAGTTTGATGTGGCTCTTGTTTGCTAGTCTATATAGCAGGAGAGGCTTAATTGATTTCTAGGTTTCTCACAAAGAAGCATGTGGGAAATCATTATTAAATTATTTTCTTGATGGGTAAAATGAGACTTGGTTACTTCCTATCTAGCCATCTTGCTCTTTTCATCCTTCCTTGAAGGATATTTTGAAATCGTGGATTCATGTGTGGACATATAAGTCTGATCACACTTTATTCTTCTATCTCGAAATTAAAGCTCTTCTAATCTTTGCATCCATCTGAGATAGAAGATGAATGCAATTGAGGATGCAAATTGCATGCCATAGAAGATGAAAGATTAAGAGTAGTGGTTTTGCTACCAGCAGTATTATCTGAGTTAATATATGGCTACATTTTGAACTTTTGATTTTTATACTGAAGTCATTACTAACAAAACATTTTTGCTTTTATTAACATTGTATTGATTTTGTAATGCCAAAGGAATCCATTTTAGCTGGACAAATTACAGCTGATAATAACAGAGATGAAATTTTCTACACAACTACTATTATAGCCTTCCTGATTTGAGTATACTGATCATTGCACATATAAATTAACATTCTGGAATTATACTACAGTTATCGTCACTTTCCTGTCATTGAGACAAAATGCCTGATATCCAACAAGTTAAAGGAAGGTGCTTAATTGGTTGAGCTATAAAGCTGGTCCCATTTTTCTCTTTTAAAAACCTTATTGTATGAATAAATAGAGAAGGCAGTCAGATTTTGGCTCCTGGTTTAGTATAGGCAACACAATTGGGGTTAGGAGATCCATACACCTCCCTTCACCTGAACTTGGGCCAACACTGCAAGATGAGTTCTGCTTCCTTTGTCATAAGATAAGGAGAAATAAGAATAATGCTGGGTCAGGAAATCTCTAAAGTAGCAAATGGAGCACTTGCCTGCTTCCTTCCATGGCCTGACCTACATTAACCTCTCCCATGACTTGAACTTTGGCAAATATTATGTCTCGCATGTGTGATTACAACAGCATGGATTCTGGGAGTCATAGTGAGGCATTCCTGAAACAACTCAGCACTCTTAATCCTCGCTGTCCATCTTGTCCAGAGAAATCCAATGAGAGCCCCCCCGAGATGGGTGCAGATATTTTCAAAAGTGGAAACTTGATTTCTCTCTGTTCTTCCTATTTCCCTGCTTTCATGACACTTTTTCCATTTGTGTCACCTTTCACTTCTGTTGGCCTGAACCTATCTTAAACAAAGTTTACCATAATCTTCAACATTTGCAGCTGCTTTCTGTTTTGCCATGGAGTACATTCTTCCAATTCTTTGCTCCCTGCACACAAGAACCTGCAATCTGTCTCTGGGGAAAAACACAACAAGTCACACTCATTCCTGATCACCTGGCTCCAAGACAGCAAGTTCATACCAAGATGCAAACCTAGAAGGGAAGAACAAGGAGAACACCCACGCAGTGACTCTCTTCCAACAAGTCCCCACTGCCTAAGAATATATTTGTTTCTTGCAATCATCAAGAGATGAATCTACTGAAGAAGACATTGTCCTCCTGACCACATCACTGCCCAAACAAGTGAGCTTTTGGGGGGTATAACCGAGACTGAAAATGTAATATAAGTTTTTAGTGAAAATGCTCCTCTTTTCTTTAAAATTGAGTGGCCATTTCAATTTGTTTTCTATATCAAAAATATTGAAAGATTGCTTAAGTACGCATAGGGGCCAGGGTCTGGCACTGCATGTGCTGCTGGCCCTGTCCTCAGGTACGCTGAGCCAGTGATGGAGTCTGGGCATGGTGGCACAGGCCAGTATTCTCAGCACCAGGGAGGCAGAAAACAGGAGGATCACTATGAGTCCGAGCTGCATAATGAGACTCTGCACAAACCAAAAAAAACTTAAAATATTGAAAGTTATTCCAAAAACTACAACATATCAATAGTAATAAAAGCAGCAGCATTATCAATATCAGTAACAATGGCAAATTTATATTGATAACTTGAAATGTGTTTGGCAGTGTTAGGAGATTTGCATGTATTAACACAGCACATTTTCCAGGATGTAATATTAGCATGCAATAAATGTTAACTCATTGTCATGATTACTGACACTTTTCATGAAGAGCACAAAATTGAGTCTGATCACAAAATTACATGACAGGTCACTAGAAATTATTTATATTGAAGAAAGCAATTGAAAATACCAATTTTAGCAGCCAAATAATATCATTCATAACTGAGAAACAGGTTTGTATATTTTATATTCTAACATCAAATTGCTTTTAAACAGAAGTCAATATGGGCAGAAATATTGGTCACCATTTTAGTTTTCTCCATATGTACAGATGGAGAAAGAGCAAGCTATGGCACCAGAACAATTCATTTTTTCATTTTAGTAAATGTTCTTGTTAAGTTATCAGCCTGCGCATTTCACAGTGCTGGCATTCCAAGCACGTGCTACCCCAGCTGACAGGGCCATGAATATTATTAGTTGCTCATTGTCAAGCTTTTTTCTACCCAATTGAATTTCCCATCATATGTGAATATCAATTGCCCCAGTCTATTCCTTCACCTTATCCATAATAGTTCTTCAATAACTTTGAAGAACTATTATATTACACTTCTTATCACTACTGATACTGCTTTTAAGATCTTACATGCACATTCTCAATAAAGACCACTTAATGTCCACACAAACACATGCATACATATTCATGTGTCTATTTGTCTAGGAAATTAACAGGTCTACCTACAAGGCAAATGTTTTAGGAGTACCTCACAAATTAAATTTCTGGTTCTCATAATGCCATAGACTAGATATCTGGATGTGGTTCGGAAATGTTTTAGTGACCCCCGGGATTTAGCTCTGCGTTTTCCATAGCATCCATGGAAGCACATCTACTCAAATCAGTGAGCCATGTAGATTATTTTCAATCTTCTTCATGCGCAGAAATCTTACTTTATCCACATAATTCTTACAGGCTTTTTGAAATACAAAAATTTACACCCTATCTTCAGATTTGGGGCATTATTGATACAGGAATTGAGAGCAGGGACTAACTTCTGCTGCCATTCAGAAGCCTCCACTGCAATATTGGAATTCATATACATGCAGTGTTGTGATACATAAAAATAGCAAGAACGTTTCCAGACTATACCAGGGAGAAAAATATTCATTTTAATCAGGGTCTTTCCTTGTAAGGTTTTTCACAACAGTGCGCCTTAGCTTTTAATATTTTCAGGAGTCACCACGGAATCTTGTAAAATGCAAATGCCTATGCTCTAAGTCTGACGTGAGATCTGGCTTGGCATTTTTTACCAATTCCTAAGGGAGTAGCTATCGGGCACCAGACAAGATCTTGAGCTTTTCAAGCATGCAAGCTCTTATACCATCTCATTCCATCAATTTAAAAAGTTCAGCGAATATATACGAGCTCACAATTTTTCTTAAATATGCTGATATCATTTCTAAGTGAATCATTTAATTTATACAGCTGAACACAACATCACGCAACTTAAGATTTTAAAAAATGCATTTCTCTTTTATTTTGTAACAAATGGCAAGATTTTCTTTTGCTTTCGTGGGCGAGTATTATTCCACTCTGTGTATTTATCACATGGTTAATACATTAATCCACCAATTAGCATGCAGGTAGTTTCCATGTGTTGCCACTGTAAATAAAGGTCCCGTAGACGTGGCAGCTCAGATGGTTCTTTAAAATCCTGATTTCAGTTCCTTCAGATGTATAACAGGATTGTATGATACATCCACTATGTTTTTGTTTTGAAAGAAAATTTCATTGTTTTGTACAGCAGCTGCATTTCCTCACATTCCTAGGGTGCACAAACTTCTCATTTCTGAACATCTTTGCCAAAACTACCTGCTTTTTTACAATGGCCAACCCAATAGGCATGATGTAAATGGCAGTATTACTTTAAATAACAGGGAAAATTGTACAGTTGCTGATTTGTAATTAAATAATATTTATTTATAAAATAAAATCATTATGTTTCTTGTGCTACATAATTCCTAAGTCAATAGTATTTTATCATTCACTTGAAATATTTAAGAGGGTAAAACATTTGCTGAATGTTCTTATCACATGCAATAAAAGGGACACTGAAAACATTTGATATTAATGAATGTGTCAAACACCTTAAATATATTAATGGTTTCATCAATATTTGCCTGTGTGCAGACTCATAAAATTATAATATATTTCTTGAATTTGTTTGTACACTAACAGTATCTTCAATAAAGTATATAGTCTTTTTTTAGCCATACATAAAATACCTTAGGCAAGCCTACTATAAATAAAAATTGCTTCTTTTTTTAAAATTAATTGTGTTTGTATTACCTCATGTTTTAAAATTTTGATATTCTGGAATGGTACTACTTATTTGATGATTGGTTGTCTGTTATCTTTTTAATAATTATTTCTAAGTAAGTTTATCCGAAAACTAGAACAAAATTTGGGAAGATATTTTTATGAGATTTGATGCTTTATGAGATTGATTATATGAACTTTATTTTGCAGTATTCTAAGTTGATTTGTTCACCATAATTTTATCATATAGCTGAGCAAAATTTTTTTTTTTTTACAGAACTGAGGATTGAACTCAAGCCTTTGCACTTGCAAAAGAAGCACTTATTCTATTGACCCATCTCCCTGGCCTTGAGCATGCTTTTATTGTATCTCTATATAAAATTAAATTGACAGAAAACCTTCCATCTATCCAGATGATTATTTCACTATTACTAAGACATGAAAGACACCTTAAATTCATTATTTTTAATTGTCATTTATTCCTTTAAAATATACCTAAGAAAAACATAGTTTAATAAACGTTTAACTGCTTAAGTATAAAGAAATGTTGTACTTAATAATATTTTATTCTCTAGTATCTACATTTTTAAGTCATTGACAAGCATGGTGAAATGATCTTTTAAATCAGTCATTATACAGGATATTCTATTATCTTACATCCATTATAACTTGTTAGAAACTTTTAATAATGCATGACTCCAGAAGGCAATTCTCCATAATAGATACAGATACTTAAATATTACTCCATCAATATTTCATTATTTTATGAAGCATATTGGCAACTGAGCCAGTAATTTTGTCAGAAATAAATGGTTACTAAGCAGTTGCAAAATTATTCAAATTATTAAATATGACAGGACAAAATTGCCAATCAATTCCATTCTCATTTTAAATTTTATTTTCCTACTAAAAAAGAACAGTTATTTGAATTGTTCTTATGCACTTAAAAATGCAATGAAAAGGAAAAATATTTTAGGTTTTGTTAACATCCAATATGTAACATCATACCACAGAAGATTACAAATTAGTTGCAATTATTTGGAATTTTTTATTTTAAAGAGAAAAATTAATGAAACCAGTGTTACAAAATTTCAAAGTAAGATAACAAAAAGTAATAACGATTAATATAAAGCATATTGTTATTTGTAAAGTAATTGCCCAGATTACATGACATAACCATGAAAAATTTATCAAACAACAGAAGCACAAATCTTTCTTTTTAATGAACTATGAGAAATTAGTAGTATAACTATCTCAACTATCTTGTCTATACACCGTTTGTTCTAGTTCAATGACACAAAATCATTTTGATTCAAAAATATCTGTGAGACGATCCTACAAAATTAGTCATTCAAAATGATTTGTTTCCAAAATACTTTAATCCATCAAAAGTTCTGCTTATCGACCTAATATAACATATTAGGGGGTTGTTTTGAATTTTTTTTTCTTTTTTTCTTGAATTTTATGAATTTTTGTATTGTATTGGTTTATTTTGTTAATTTTGGCACAGAGCATTCAAGTGGAAAAGGATTGAAATTGTGTTTATTGAAATACAAAGAAGCTTCACATCAGGAAAAATTATTCTTAGCCAAACAGGTGGATAAGAAAGTCTATTTAAACACTAATGTCCACTTATAATGATAACACTTATATTTGTCAATTTGTATCTTTATTGTGAAGCCAGTACATTATGCTGGGTTGAGTAAACATCATACCTAAGAATAATGGCTAGTGTAGCAAGTTTTTCACAATGTGTTACTATATGTGAATGTGAATTTCTAATTTTAATAATCTGACATTCACATTTGGTGAAGAAAAAAATGGTTGATTCCTACAATCCTATATAGGGATTACTTTATTGAATTTGACTGTCCATGTATAACTCAATAATTGAGTCCTATTTACATTCCTAAAAATTAGGTAAAAATATTTTAAGGGAGGATTTGCCTTGTAAAATAAAATATGCATCTACAAAGAGTAATAAAGCAGATAGTTTAAAACTCTTCATACTTATATAATGCCTCTTTTATTTCATTTAATTCAGTAATTCAACTGTCATCAATAATTTTTAAAATAAAACTATAAAGATCACTGAAATATTTACATGGAAAGTATTTATATTACAAATTTTCTTGAGTCAGGAAAAAATACTGGAGAAACCTTGTTTCTATGTAGGTTTTAAGAACTAGTTCACTATTAGAAACAAAAAGAACTAATCCAACTCATAAATATTAATAGAGTCACACTACAAGTACAGCTAAAAAAATCATTTGATGTGATTCTTCAATTCTTTAAAGCATGTAATACAAACATAAGAAAACAGAATTCTTGATTGTTTTTTTCTTTCTTGGTGTTATGCTGAGATCCAACTGCAGATTTTCTATATAAGTACTACTCAAAAAATGTATGTAATGTGCAATACAACTGTACTAATTTAGGGATTATGAAAAACATTCAGTAAAAGACTTAGGGCAAATGTGCATACAGCTATATTGTACTAGCTCCTCTCCCGAGGAACACAATCATTAGAAAATATATAGGGAATTGTGCAAGGGGATTCATGGCCTGGCTGACAGGATCAGTAATATGTTCTTTGCTTTTTTTATTTTTATTGAAGAACAAATAGTAATGAGACAGTTTCAAATCAAATTAGTAGGACAGATATAATAAATAAATTAAAAGAATGTAGCTGTATACGTATCTTTTTAAAAGTTGAATTATAGTACAGATTCAATAATCAATACACTTTATATTCTTAGTTTTCTAGTGGTGATCCATAGTATAAGAAGCAGACAGGATAACCTGTCCAAACACTATTAGTGCAAATCTTTCCTCTCATAGAATTACAGAAAATTACTGCATGTTTATAGTAACTGTTCTATTTATACAAACACAGAATGGTCCTTCTTTGTATCATCTTATTTTTCTGATTAGTCCTATAAAAGATGGGTATTCTATTGTCATTCAATTATTATAGGTACTTCAATTCTGCGAAACATTTCAACACAGTCCAGCAGTCAACAATAATAGTGGGTTATCAGATGAAGTTATCTGACTAGAGCCATTTATAGCTCATGTTATTATTAAGGCCTTATTGTATATACCTTGTTTTTATACTTTTCTACTGGATGGTTAAGACCAAGACAAAGGAAGACCTATATAATAAAAAAATGTAACTCTTGTATCTGATGAGGTCAGTCAAGTCCTCTCAGAGTTTATCCCGTATAGATCCTTTGTCAGTGTCAGCCATGTGGATGAGTCATGGCCATTACTTGACCAGTTTGTTCACTGTGAAAGCCTGAAAGGAAGATTTCTTTCCATGTGACTCTCATTAGGCATACTATAGATAATTGATCACATTACGCTATGGATCCATAATCTCCTTGATCAGAAAATTTGGCGCACAACTCAGTTCCATGATGTTATGGTACAGGATCTCCTATGGCCTCAGTTTTCACTGAACTTGAAAGGTTGGGGTCAAAACGTTGGATGAAATTTCAGACCTTCCATTTCTCCAAATTTGATCTGTGAACTTAGGTTGTAACCCACCCAAAGAGAAGCTGATTATTACCCTGCAATATATGCAATTAAGTTTACCCTAACTATCTGACCAAATTGTTTTTAGCTGTTATACCTTTCTATTTGTATTTCTTCTTTTCATTTCTCATACTAGGGAGAGTATATGATATTTACATATGTATTTCTGGCTTGTTTCACTTATGAGTAAATGTTCAAGTGGCATCAACTTCAATATAAATGGTTCAGGTTTATCATTCTGTATAGCTGAGAAATACTCCATTATATAGAAATACCACATCTTTTTCAGCCATTCCTCATGTGACGAGCATCTTGGTTTTTTCCAAGATTTGGCTATCACAAATTCTGCTGTTATATACATAGGTACACATATATCACTATGATATGATGTTTTCGGTTGCTGTGAGAACATTCCCAGTAAGGGGTAAGCCAGGTTGAATGTGGTTTCCAGTCCTAGGTTTGCGAGGAGTCTCCACACTGACCTCCACAATGGTTGTACCAACCTACATTCCCACCAGCAGTGGAAAAGTGTTCTCTTTTCCCCACAACCTCTCCAACATTTGTTGTTGGTTGATTTCCTTATGATAGCCATTCTTTCTGGAGTGAGATGTTATCTCAGTGTTGTTTTAACTTGCATTTCATGGATGGCTCATGATATGAAGCATCTTTGTCATACATTTATTCGCTTCTATAATTTTGTCCTTTGAGCAGTGTGTATTCATCTCAAATGCCCATTTCTGGATTGTGTCTTTAAGTTTGAGGGTCCTGATGTATCTTAGTTCTTTATAAATTCTAAGGAGCACACCTGGTCTGAGTGCTTATTAGTTAAGACTTTTTTCCAAATCTGTGGGTTGTCTTTTCACTTTATTAATACTTTCTTTTGATGTGCAAAATCTGCTCAATAAGAGTTGATCCCACTTGTCAATTCTTTCAAGTGTTTCCTGTGCAAATACTTGTTTGTTCATGAATTGTTTGCCTACCCCTATATCTTCAAGAGTTCTTCCTATTTTGTCTTCCAGGAGATTGAGTGTTACTGTTTTAATGTGTAGATCTTTAATCCATTTTTACTTTAGCTTAGTGCATAGTGATAGACCTGGGTCAATTTTTAGTTTTCGCCATGTAGAAAGCCAGTTTCTCGAGCACCATTTGTTAAAGAGGCTATCTTTATTCCAGTAAGTATGTTTGACCCCTTTGCTGAAGATCAGGTGGCTGAGTGTGTTCATAGAACCCTCTGCATCTTCTAACTTATTCCATTGATCCTCTGGTCTATTTCATTGACAATACCATTTTGATTTTATCACAGTGGCATTATAGTTTAATTTCAAGTCAGGAATTGTGATGCTTCCTGCCTTGTCTTTATTGGCCAAGATTGCCTTTGCTATTCTAGGTCTTTTCTGCTTCCAAATAAATTTTAGGAACTGTTTATCTAGGTTTTGGAGGGATGATGGTGTCAGTTTGACAGGGATTGCGTTAAATCTGTACAACAATTTTCAGAATATGGCCATCTTCACGATGTTGTTTCTTCCTATCTAGGAGCAGGGAATATCTTTCCTTTCTCTGAAATCCCCTAAAATCTCTTTTCTTAGGTTGCTGTAATTTTCTGTGAAAAGATGTTTGATTTCCTTGGTTAAGTGAATTTCAAGGTATTTTATTTTCTGCAGTGCTATTGTAAAAGGTATTGTTTCTATAGTTTCCCTCTCAGTGTGTTTGTTATTTGTGTGTAGAGGAGCACTGCTGACTTTTGAGTATTGACTTTGTATCCTACTATGCTACTGGATTTCCACATCACTTCTAGTAGCTTCTTGTGGAATTTTTTTGGGTGTTCTAAGTAAAGTGTCATGTCATCTGCAAAAAGTGAAAATTTAACTTCTTTACCTATTCTTACTCCCTTTATTTCTCCCTCTTGTCTAATGGTTGTAGATAATGATTCCAAAACTACATTGAATAGGAGGGGTGAAACAGGACATCCCTGTCTTGTACCAGATCTAAGAGTAAAAGATTTCAGCTTTTCCATGTTTAGAATTATATTAGCCATTGGGATATCATAGTGGGCTTTTATCCAACTATGAGAGGCCCTCTATTCCAATTTTCAGGAGGACTTTGAACATGAATGAGTATTGGACTTTGTCAAAAGCATTTTCTGCAACAACTGAGATCATGTAGTTTTTAGATTTCAGTCTATTAATATAGTGTATTACATTTATACATGTTCAAATATTGAACCATCCTTGCATCCCTCGGATGAATCCTACCTGGTCAAGTTGTATGATCTTCTTCATGATTTGCTGTATTCTATTTGCTAGGAATTTGTTGAGGATTTTTGCATCTATGTTCATGAGGGAGAGTGGCCTGTACTTTTCCTTTTAGTTGTATCTTTCCCTGGTTTTGGAATCAGTATAATACTTGCCTCCAGAAATGATTTTTGGAAGACTGCTTCCTCTTCAAATTTTGATGATTTTGTGGAGTGTAGAGATTATATCTTCTGTGAATTTATTGCAGAATTCAGCTGTGAATCCATCAGGACCTTGATGTTGGCAGACATTTTTTTATTGCATTTCGAATCTCATTAACTGTTATTGATTTATTCAGAGTTGTTATATCTTCTTGATTCAGTTTTGGTAGTTTGTACGTTTTGAAGAATTTGTCCATTTCTTCTGTGTCTTATATTCTGTGAGCATAAAGATTCCAGAAGTAGTTATAGCTAATTTTCTGAATTTCCACTGGGTCTATGGTGATTTCACCCTTTTCATTCCTTATTGTTTCTATTTGAATTTATTCTTTCCTCTTTTTGATGAGGCTAGCTAGGGGTTTATCGATTTTATTTAGTGTTTCAAAGAAGAAGCTTTTTGATTCGTTGATTCTTTGAACTGTTTTCTTCATCTCTATTGGATTAATTCCTGTTCTAATCTTTATGATTTCTTCCTGTCTTTGGGCTCTGGGATTAGTTTCCTCTTCCTTTTCTAGAATTTTGAGGTGCAACATTAGGATGTTTATTTATTCCCTTTCTATTTTTATGTGTGAGTTCATAGCTATGATTTTCCCTCTGACAACTGCATTTGTAGCATCCGATAAATTCCTATAAGTTGTGGTTGAATTTTCATTGAATTGTAGATATTGTTGAATTTCTTGTTTAATTTCTTCTGTGACCCATAGATTGCTGAGTAGGGTATTGTTCAATTTCCATATATTTAGCTTATTTTTCTGATTTCTTTTGCCATTTATTTTCAGTTTCATTACACTGTGGTCAGATAATATGCATAGGATAATTTGTTTTCTTGCATATACTTAAGCATAACATATGGTTTCTATTTTTGAAAATGCACAGTGTGCACTAAAAAAATGTATATTCATCTGTGTTTAGGTGGAATATTCTGTATATTTCCACCAGATCCATTTGTTCCAAGCTCTGGTTCAGTTATGTTATTTCTTTGCTAATTTTTTTGTCTGGTTTTCCTATCTTTTTGAGATAAGGGGGTGTTAAGGTCTTCTGTTAAGATCATGGTCTTGGATATTAGATTTTTCAGGTCCATTAAGATTTGTCTTAAATAGTTGGGTGCTCCTGTGTTTGGTGCATAGATATTTGTGGGTGTTACTTCTTGCTCTTGAATTTTTCCCCAACCAATATACAGTGGCCTTCTTTCTGTCATTTGGTCATTCTTGTTTTGAAGTTGAGACTGTCTGAGAACAGAATTGCTACTCCTACTTTCTTCTGACATGCTGGGGCATGTAGTATTGTTTTCTATCCTTTATTCACTTAACTAAGCAAGTCAAAGATCTTTTCACAGAAAATTACAACACCCTATGAAATGAGATTATAGAGGATTTCACAAAACGGAAAGATATTCCTTGCTGCTGGATAGGAAGAGCCATCCTTTGACTTTAAGCCTATAAATTTTTTTTGAGTTAAATGTGTTTCTTCTATAAAGCACATTGTTGGATTTTGTTTCTTAATCCACTGTCCCACTCTATTTCTCTTAATTGGTGAATTGAGTCCATTTACATTTGAGGTTATAATTGAAATGTTTTGATTTATGATTGTCCTGTTATTTACCTTCGGTTGTTTACTCCTTTTTGTCTGTGTCTAATTGTTGGCCCTACTTAGTGGATTCCTTCTGTTTTCATTCATGGAATTCTGGTCATTGTGGTCCATCTATATAACATCTTTTAGTAGCCTGTGTAGGGATGGCTTTGTCATCATGAAATTCTTTACTTGTTCTTTGTCATGGAAGTATTTCACTTCTCCATCAAACTTGAAAGAGAGTTTTTCAGGGTATAGCAGTCTGGGCTGGAATTCTTTTGCATGGAATACTTGAAGTACTCTGCGCAATGCTCTCCTTTTCTTCATGGTTTGTGAAGAGAAGTCGTCTGTAATTCTGATAGATTTTCTTTTGAATGTGATCTGTTTCTTCTCTCTAGAAGCTTTCAGAATATTATCGTTGTGTTGGATTTCTGGCATCTTTACTATGATATGTCTTGGTGTGTTTTTAGTTTGGTTGAAGTTATTTGGCGTTCTGTATGCTTCGGTTACCTGAATGTTAGTTTGTTTCCTCATATTTGGGAAGTTTTGCTATTACTTCTGCACATATTCTTTTTATATCATTTGTATTGACTCCTTCTTTCTCACTGATGCCTATTGATGCCTGTCTCACATTGATGCTTATTCTTCTTGATATCATCTTACATATGATGAATTATTTTTTTGCTGCATATTCATTGTTTTTAAGAGATCCTTTCTCACCTTTTCCCTAGCTGTACCAATGTCTTCAAGGTCTGAAACTCTGTCTTCGCTTTCACTCAAATGGTTTTGTACATTGGTGAGTGAGATTTTCAGTTCTTCTATATCTCTTTGACTCTGCTTCGTGTGATCTATTTCTTTTCTGTATTGCTCCTTCAAGGAATCCATCATATTTTTAATCTTCTCTATTTTTTTTAAATCAATGTCTTCTTTAGAGGTTACTATTAATTCTTTTTTACTGCAGAGCTTTTTCCAAACTGGGTTTCCTCCATATATTTCCATAATTGTTTCTCTAATTCAGATCCTATGATTTCAAAGATTTCTTTTTTATTACCGAAAGTATTTCTGCTCTGTGTTCCTCTTTACCTTTCTTCTAGTAGTCTGGGCTGGAATTTGTTTTCATAGAGTATTTGAAGTACTCACCTCCATGCTCTCCTGTGTTCATGTTTTGTGAAGAGAGGTTGGCTGTAATTCTGATGGGTTTCTTTGCTTGTGGTGTTTTTAATTCATATAGTTCAGTTGAAATAGTGTTCTCTGCACTTGATCTGGGTGGGCATTGGGTTTCCTCCATATGTTTCTGGATTTGATTCATTACTTCAGAGACTATGGATTCATTTTTTTTTTTTTTTAAATTTCAGGCATTAATTCTTGTCTGGGTTGCTCTATGCCTTTCTGCTGTTGTTACTTTACTTCCATATCTGTTAATTCCTTCATTTCAGCTTACTAGTGTTCTCTACACTCACCATCGGTGGGCTCAAGGCCTAAGATTACATTTTTCTCCTTGTCTTTGTCATTTTGTATAGCACTGACCTCTGATCTTTAGTTTAGAGCTTTTGTGCTGTTACAACCTTAGCACGTAATGAGATTCGGATGCAGTATATTAAGTTTGTGATTATCCAGTTATGCCTGGCCTGGATGTAGCTATTGTGTTTAGCTCCTTTTTGCTGCATTCCTTCTGGCAGAATGGAGAGCCTGTGGTTCCCCTCTGTTGTGCCCCTGGCTCAGGGAACATCAGGGAGCGCTGATGCTCTCCCACACACTCACACGGCAATGGTGTGCTGAATCAGGGGCTTGAAGAGTCACAAAATTTCTCATTTTCTCAGTGGACCTGGGGGCAGGGACTCTGGGGAGTTTCAGGGCAGGCCATGCTGGGGTAGATCAGGCTGAGAGAGTCTCAGAAATTCTTACTTGCTGACAGGATCAGTATTGATAGAGGACAGATCACCCTACTTAAGGACCAGAATTGAAAAAGCCAGCTGATCAGCCTGGATGATGAAAGCCATAGAACAGGAAGGAGCAAAGAAATATCACTGGTCCACACTCTAAAGGGGAGCTCACTTTAGTTGAGCTAGTAGAATTATCTGCTGGTCTTCAGAGACCTGAAGACCAATGACCATAGATAATAGGGTCCCTTAGGGAAAGTACAGCTTTTTAAAAAGTCAAATGTTTCTTTTTACTTTCATATTTTATCCTGTCCAAGCAAAAAGACAATGGGTTGTTACCACCCACGTGTAGTAGAGACCTCCCCATGGTACTTTGCAGGCTATGTACCAGTCATTCACAGATCCATCCAACAGTATGGTGTTTTTTGATGCATTTGAGTTGCTATTCCATGAGTAATAGTCACTATCTGCTGCTGGACAACTTGACAAACACATCTTAAACTCTACTTAATCTCCAAATACTATAGCACGTTCACAGTTATTTCCAACATGCTTGAACTATAGTGCATAGGAATGGAAGTACACTCATTCTTTTCTATAATAAAAGGCAGACATTTTCTCTAAATCATGTTTACTTTTGTCCTGAAATACCATCTCATAAGTTATTATAATGTAGATTTAACAATGCTTTAGAAACTATGATCCAATACGTAGTAAACCAATGTTATGTACAAAGAAAGAAAAGAAATATATCTGTTTAACTTGCTGTTGTTTTTTTTTTTAATTGTTTAAGACCTTTATTAACAGGTGCTTGCAGTTTGTTGACTTTTTTGAAAAAATCAAGTTGTAAACTTTTATTACAAATTAAAAATGAAGTTCTTAAAAATCACAACTTGACCAGATATGAAGCAATTTAAAAACCTTTAAAGGTGTATTGAGAAAAACCAGGCTTTTTTTTTTTTTTTTTTTTTTTTTTGGCAGAACTGGGGATTGAACTCAGGCCCTTGCACTTGCCAGGGGAAGTGCTTATTCCACTGAGCCATCTCCTCAGCCCCAAAACCAGGCTTTTTAAAAAAACATGTTTGTCATTACCAAAAAGAGACGTATTTAGGTAAAAATAATAAAAACCCCATGCTGCATAGATAATGCAGATAGTTCTAGCTATCTGGTCAACAGGCATAAAGCAAGCACTTAAGGTCTTCAGTTCCAATCTTTTGTTCATTTCTTATTGCTGGTATTTCCTATTCATTTCTTTCTTGCTGGATGACTAAACCGGATGATGGTAGAGATGTTAAGCTGGCATTTACTCAGCCCCGCCCTGCTCAGCCTCGGAAGTGGAGGAATTCTCAGCTGTTCGATTGGCTGCTTTTGTCTCTTTGCCATCTTCTGTTTCAGGGTTTTCTGGGCGTCTGCATCGGTAGTTGAAGTTGCGACGATACCGACGTTGAGGTGGCTGCTGACCTGGGGTCTCATCTCCTTGATTTTTCTTATCTTCTTCGTTGCCATCCTCTCTAGGCTGTCTTTGGCGAGGAGGGCCCCTGCGGAATCGTGGTCTATAACCTCGATACACATTCTGTCTCACTTCTCTACCTTGTTCTCCTGCACCCTGGTTGTCAGCACCCTCCATCACTTCTCCTTGCACAGGAAGGTTGGAATACTATGGTTGACCCCCATAGGGTCTCCGCATGTAGTAAGGTGGAAGCCTGCGCCTGCGGTGGGGCCGGGGTGGCCAGGCCTGGCCTTCGGGAGCGCTCTCCATCCCTCATTCTTTTCCCCACTCTCACTGTTCTGGTAATTCTGCTGGTAATCACGTGAAGGACCCTACGACGTGGATAGCGTCTATAATGATCACGGTCCACTGCATATTTACTGCTTTGAGCTGGAGCTCCAGCAGGGCCTGTAACATTCGCTGCCTCCACCCTTTTCTCCTTAAACAACATCAAACTCCACAGTCTCTCCATCTCCTACACTGCGAAGGTCCTTCCTGGGGTTATTCTTTATGGCAGTCTGGTGTACAAATACATCTTCCTTGGTGTCATTCCTGTTGGTGAAGCCATATCCATTTCTTACATTGAACCATTTTACTGTTCCCAAAACCTTCCTTGCGATGACCTTCTTGTCCTCGCAGGCGCCACCTATGTGAGGCCGCAGGCCGCTGCTGCCCGTGGTGCTGGGCTCGGTGTCAGCAGCGCTGAGGGCTGGGGGGCGGTGGGGGGCGGCGGGCGGCTGCGGGGTTTCCGCCTCGCTGCTCATGGTTGCAGTGATGGTGACTGGGGCAGCTGCGGCTCCTCCCGGTGTGTGATGGTAACTAGGCCGGCGGCGGCGGTGGAGCTCCTCAGGGCTCTCTGGGGTACGCTCTCAGCTCCCCTTACCGATCGAACTCAAAATTTGTACTTATATGAACAAACAAACTAAAAAGTGGGAAATAAATACTTATTACAGATATAATCCTTATTTCTGTAATGGAGCAGAGTCAGAGATGCTATTTGTAATGACCTTCCTCTGCCATCCCTTCTGTATTCTCTTAGCCTCAGGAAGCAGCTCAGGAAGATTCACTCTGGGTGTGGAAGGCACCAATCAATAGGCTTATGGTCCAGATAGAATGAAGAGGGGAAGAAAAGTCAGAGGCACTCTAGACCTCCTCATTGCCATTGGACATCCATTCTGCTCATCTCTAGTTCCTCCGGCCTGCAGCACAGCCTCTTCAGTCTTCTAGACCAAACCCTTAGCTTTCTCTCAGACTTGCACTGGACTCTGTAGTGAGCTCCCGAGCTGCTCCAGTGAGTTCCTCCAGCCCTCTAGCATCAAAAAGGCCATATTGCATCCTTTCATCACTGATTTTGCAGACCCCAAGCCTACCTACTAAATGTTCCTCTAGTGGACTACAATACACCATCCATTGATTTTTAACATTTGAATCCTGGCTATTAGATAGCAGTAGCACATATTAGACACTAATTCAGAATATCTACTACCTTCTGAAGAATTTTGCTTCACTCCTGTCAGGTATTGCCACTTAGCCAGCATCATATTAATTTTTTCACCAAGCCACCACACCATTCTCTTACTCTATCTGTGGATGATGGTTAGCATTGTAAGACCAGAAAGTTCCTTGGTCAGAACGAACACCATGTGAAATACTATGACAGTGGGTGAAGAATTTCCTAAGGCCATGAATGGTAGTATTGGCAGAACCATTGCATTCAGGGGAAGGCACATCCATACTTGGAATCAATGACTATTTCAGGAAAAAAAAGCATTGCCCTTTCCATCATAGAAGTGTCCCCATATAATCAACTTGTGCAGACTGATCATGCATTAAATAGTCCCTTACTGGGGAACTGACATTGCTCTCTACTCTTGGAGGATTAGGACTACAGTGAGGTCATGCTTTATGAATAACAGTTCATGTCACTGAATCCTCTTCTCTGCCCCCATGACCATTTTGTTCATAAACCCTTTAAATAATGATGGAGGTGTGAAAAAAGATATGTTTACCCACAGGAAAGATCACTCTACCTATTTGATTACTAAGTTAGTCATTTGATCAGTAGTTGCATGAGAACCAAATATCATCAGATCCTTTTACCTGTATAGAGAAGTGTGTCTATATATTAATTTCCCAAATATTTTTAACAAAATTCATATTCCTTTGAATCCCTTGACCACATAGTCAGACCATTGTTCATAGCCCACAGTTCAGGTTATTGCCACTTCTTTGGCCATTGCATGAAAGCAAAATATGCAACCAGATACAATGCTAAAGGCTCTGCCTATTGTGCAGATTTCTCCCTAGCAGTCTTTTTCACAGAAGTCCTGTAAAGGTTCTGCCCCTCTGTAGCTGTCGACTTTTGGGTGCTGCCTGCAACTGTCCAGAGCCATCTGCAAACCATGTCTTTGCCCTCCTCTATCAACAGATCATACTGTATGTCTCATGAGGCCATAGGTGAATACTGGGAACCAGAGTGCGATGTTGGGAATCATAGACATTTGGACCACTTACTCCTGTAAGTTACTTGTAGCTTCAGGGCACTCCTAACGCTGTCATGTGTATAATACTCCCATTTGATGATGAACTGCTACTATAAACATCTAAATTCATGGCTTACTGGGTCATACAATCTGCATCAAGTTTATGTTTGTCATCTCACATTGCACAGTAACCTGGTATCACATGGTTAAGCATTTGGTTTCCATTAATGACAGTAGAAAACCAGGAGCTATTTCTCAAAGGTAAAGAAATTGTCTTCAGATGATGGTATGGCCTTGCTAAGCAACTGTGATTCACTCAGGGGCCATGCTAAGACTCCAAACAGCATTCTTGTCTGAAATATTATTGATGTATCAAGCATCATTCGATCGGTTGCATTCTATTCCCCAAGTGTCAGCTCTCCCTGCTGAGCAGCTTCACTATGTTACAGAGCTTTCTTTTGCTCTGGGCTCCACTGAGAACTAGAAGTTTTTCTGGTTACTTGTCAAGTGGGCCCACAAGGGTAGCACAACTAAATGAGGAATGTTTGCCTCCATAGTCCAAATAGATAAACTATGTGTTGTGAATTCTTTATTGGTTGAGGCAGGTGCCAGATAAAACTTCAAGCCTTTCTCTACATGCTTCATATTACTGGACTCCTCAAATTTCACTAATGTAGAGGGTACTTGAATTGTAGTTAGATTTATTTACAGTCCTCTGAAGCACAAATGTTATACAAACAAATCCAAAGCAGTTGCTAACTTTTGCTAAATTGATCCAATCAACACAACACTATCTATTTAATGAACAAGTGTGATAGTATAATACCTTGTGAATAAAAAAAAAAATAGTTGACTTTGAACTGAGTTGTGACACAAGGCTAGAGAATTGATGTATCCCTGAGGTAAGACTGTAAAAGATATATCACTGGCTTTTCAAGCTGAAAGCAAATTGCTTCTAGTGGACCATATGGATAAGTATAGAGAAAAATGAATTTGTCAAATCAATAACTACGTGCTAGTTACCAGGAGATGTGTTAATCAGTTTAGGAAAGGAACCACATCTGGTGCAGAACCTGCAGTTAGAATATTCACTTGATTATTTTATGATAATCTATTGTCATTCCCCAAAATCTAACTGTCTCCTACACAGGTCAAATAGGCAAGTTGAATGGGGATGTTCTGCAAACCACCTCCACCACATCTTTCAAGTCCTTGAAAGTGGTGCTAACTCCCGGAGGGAAACAATATTATTTTTATTTGCTGCTTTCTAGGTAATAGAATATCTAATGGCTGCATTTTTGTTTACCCCACTTTAATTTATTCCATGGGTTGTAAAACCATTAGTGGGATTGTGCAAAGTGATAAGTACTTTTATCCCAAGTACATATTCTGCCATGGGGTACCTGATTAAAGGAAGAATTCAGGGGCCTTCTGAACACATTGTTGTTCCGAACTTGGTTAAAGGTTCACTAGTTACCTAATTTCCATAAGTCCCTTGTCCTACTGGAGGCCAAAATTATGTTTCAGGTCTCTTGAATTTGTCATCAAGTCAGAAGCATTGTTCACTCTTCCCCCAAACAGCTGGCTATTTCCTTTTCCTCAATGTACATTTACCTTGGAAAATGACTGAAGGTCCCTGAGGAAATGATAAGAGAAAGACCAATAGTTGTCCTCTAAGGTTCTCCCTCATGGAGCTCTAGTTTTCTTTCAGAAAGTTTTAGGTATATAAACTGGATCAAGTCTAAAAATTTGTTGAAAGGCCACAATTCTCTTTTGCTTTTGTTTGACTTAGAATTTTGTTCATTTGCCTTAAAATTTTCCACTTATGTAAGTCCAGTAAAAATTCATCAGGCTTCCTATCTGTTCTACTTCAGGAATACCATGATTTAATAGCTAACACTATTTGCCCACCATGTTAGACAATTTCAATTCTTCCTTTACCTCTGCCGTCCATTGCAGTAAGCAAGGCCACCTGGTCTTTGATGGCTGAGCCCTACCACTTGGTTCCTACCACTCCAGGATCCAATTATACCCATCATATTTAAATTCTCAGGTCAAGTAATTATAGTCTGAATCGTCAGATCTGGCATAGAAAGCAGAGCAATTCATATACTGCTCCAGGATGCTAGGATCACCTCATGAATCTGTTTCTTAAGGTTTATCCAAGGGTACATTTTCTGAACCTTCCCAATATGAAGATGTGGGTGTTATCTAGAAAACTCACATCAGCACTTCCATTTCCCAGAGTCTTTGTATATCCTCGTCAACAGAAATCCACAGATTTCAGAAATATGCTGCTCATTCACAGTGGGCCATCTTCAATCCATAATTTAATCCACCAATGAAATAAACATGCAACATTTTAAAAATTCACAATCTGTGATACTAACTCAAGAATCTCTGCTGGATTTCTGCAATGCTTATAGCAAGAAATTCATGGTGATCTAGGTTTATGGTTTCTTCCCACTGTTGTTCAATACCCTTAAAATCTGTTCTTGTACCTTTTTCCTCTGATTATAAAACTAGAAATCTCAAAACATTCTATGGGTGTGTAGCATACAAATTCATGACATATACTGTATAACCCACCTTTCAGAGCTTTCTGGGATTTGAGCTTGGTGACAGGCCTTAAGGCAACAATGAGCCCTGAAATGGGGTTTGGAACTGTGTCAGCATTTTCTTGGTCAGTAATTGCATCAGACAATTTGCATCCACAGGGAACACAGAATTAGAATCTTCAGCAAAGGTGGAAAGGTCAGCACCACATTAAGTGCAGGGTAGGGAGGTCTCCACACGAAGAATGGGAAAATCTCTTCCTCTGACAAAATAATTTCAGAATTTTATCTATTTTCTCTCAAGTATCTCCATCCCAATTGACGGAATCCCACTCTTTTCTGATCATTCCCAATACTTAAGTACATATATTCTTCTAAGCTTAGGATTAAACTGCTGCTGTCATGCAGCCAATCATACTATGAGAACTTCTATTTCATTTTCAAAGGCTAAGGATGGACAGATTCTCTGTATGGACACCTGGCCGACTTTAGATTGCTTATATGTGCTTGGGACAGGGAATATAAATTTTTGATTCTCTCTTTTACTTTAAGAGCTTTTCCAGAGATGTTATAACCTATCAACTAAGGGTAGTGTATTTCTTAATCTTCCAAAACTACTCAAGAGTATTGTGTATGGAGTCAATAATTTCCTTGAATCTCCCACGTGTCTCACTAACATAACTAAGTGGATCTATACTGTCTATTACTTTAAGTAGTTCACACGACAGAGTCTCAGTACTCTGCATTATACGGAGAGACTAACAAAATTCAGCTGCGTCAAACTGAAAGGCCAAGTTCAGAAACCACAAAATTACTTAAACACAACCATCTCTACAATTCGAGTTCTCAAGGACCAGTCATGGTACCAAAAAGTCTAGAGGAATGGCATCATTAGAATGTGCACAAATTTATAAACTAGGATTCTAGAACAAGACATAGAAGATCAGACATGTGTCGGTCTGCTGCAAGACCAGACATGGACAAATCCAGCAGCTGTGCAGAAAGAAGATGGAAACCAGAGGTATAACAGATATCAAAGATGTAGCACCAATCCAAATTCAATGACCTGGAAGCTCACTGGACAGTTACTAGTGTAAATTTTATTGAAAACCTGACAAAAGTCTAAAGGTAGACAGAATCACAAAGTGCACTTGCCTGGAAAGATGCCAAGCTTTCAAAACAGGAACACTTTCCTATTTAACTCACTTTCTATCCAGTGCAGGCTGTGAAACTTTTTTTGTTAGGAACACCCAAATCTAGGGTGGATATTCCCACTTAGGCTTGTTAGTTTACACGCCAGTCTTTGAAGACACCCCCACTAATCTGCTAGCTTTTTCTTAATCCATTGCATTTAAAGCTGAATTACTTACAAAGGCATAGTTTTCTAAATTTGAGTGATATTCATTATGGCACTGACTTCTTTTCCCTCCATTTAGGATGGAGTCTATAGGGTCTAAAGGATCTTACTATTTAGATGGGACCCGTAGTGATCTACCTGTGTTCAGCCTCCCTAGAGCTGGGATTACAGGTGAGTGGCACCATGCCCAGTCTCAATCACAGTCTCAGCACGCCCCAGGAGCTGGCCAGCATGGCAGGCCGAGGGTCCAACCTGGGCTGCTGCACACTGCCTAAGCAGGCACTTTAGTTTGCTGAGCTATCAGGCTGGCCCTTGATTTTTGAAAGATACATTCATTTTCTTTTATTCCTTTGATTAACATTTGACTAATTCAGCAGTAAAACAGGAGACTATATGTATTGTTATAAGTAATACTACAAAAGTGAGCTATGGAAATTTCCATAAGAATATAAATTAGGAAACGCTACTATACATATACATCAAGGTACATGACATGCATAGTACAAAAGAGTGTATCAGGTTAAGCCTATGCAATGTCATGATATAAAGTTCTACTAACAATGACTTATTATTCATCAATTATTGTTTTAAAAAATTAATCTATTTTCAGGATTCAGAATCAAACCCAGGTACACTTGTAACTACCATCAAGTTACATCCCCAGCCCTTCAAGTTATTTTGACAATAGTAAATTTATACTTACTATAAAAATTATTTAAAATTAATAATAAGACAGCATATTTCTGTGCATCTAGCATAACACTAATGTATGTTCAGAATATATAATTTCTTACTTATATAATTTGAATTTGTCTGTCAAACTTAATAAACCTTTTTTAAGATTCATGCAAAAAATGTGTTTCATAATTCTTACTATGACAGGTAGAATAATGAAAATAGATAACTATATTTTAGTATGACACACACATGACAGTATCAAATAAATATTTATTTGAATATAGTGTTTTACCATAATCATATTATAGACTTTTAAAAACATTTTTTATCAATTATGATTAGTTAATATTTAGAAATGTAGTTTAGAGTACCATCAAAATTATACTGCACGGAGATCTCTAATATATTACAGGTTTCTGAAAAAGATGTTTCTCAGTTGAATAGTTTATTTTTCTCAGCAGCAGTGATGTTTTTGCTGAACAACATGTTATTTTTTGTTATTCATAGTAAACTCAAAAGTAATCAAGTTAACTCTTTCTATTTACCTGCTAGAAATTATCATTAAAATTTTCAAAAAGTATTCTCTGATTTTAGAGTAATTAACTGATTTAATTATCTTCTTGTATCCCCTCCTTTTGAACTTTTTCAGGTATCATGTCAGGTGTTAAAAATTAGGACACCATAATTTCGCAACAATAAATAAAATTCAAGTAAGAGGACATTAGTATTCATGAGCAGGCTCACTGCAGTGTTGCCTAACTAATGATATATGGATCTCAATTTAAAACCAGGCCCATGTTTAGAAATGACAATAAAATGTTAAAAACAAGCAAAGCAATCTTAACATAAAAAAGAGAAAACTGGTTCATGCTACCAAATATGTTGTCTTTATTGACAGTGTATTACACCCTTTCCTCCACAACACTGGAGGCTGAACCTAGGATTTCTCACTAAGCTGTTTATACTGGTCTTGGACTGGCAATCCTCCTGCATCGGCCTTTCTAGTAACTGCAATGACATGTGTGTGCTACCACACTTGGCTATCATACTTTTAAAATACTATTTCCAAGAGCATTCCTCAACGTGACGTGGTGACATTTCACAAAGGCATAATTCAATCAAAGAATTGCTTCAAGAACAATATGATACTGGTCTAAAACCCCAGGAAAAATCTAGAGCTACATTTCATAGAAATCAAAGGATGAGGTAATTTTTTATATCCTTCAGGCGATCTTTCACACATGTTATTTGTTTGAACTAAGCTTTTGCTAAACATTGAAAGGTTATAAGTTTGAAATTATTGCCCCTGGCTAATGCCTGCAGTGCAGCTGTTCACCATCATTTGTTGGTTGAAATCTGAATTGTGATCCTGTCCAGATCTGTTCTGTTAAAATCTGGTTGAACACCCTTTCACAAACATTGGGAAAGCTATCAAAGGCAGAGGAGAGAATGCCACATAAGTTGTCCCTATTTTCTACATTCTGAGTATGTTCTTTTTCATATATGATTGTTATTTTTTAAATTACCATGTATATTAGACAAATAGTAATTTATTGATATTGTTAAATTATATTAACAGACAAAAGCTTCATGGTATCATGTTTCAGGTAATAAGAGTCAAATGTCTCAACTTCTTACCAAAGTTAAAATCTCAGGAAAATTCTGCCCTAGCTAGGTTACAAAGAAATTTGCTATGGATAGAAAAGTAGGGAAGCAGCTGTGACAAAAGTGCTACGAAAGTGTATGACGATGCTATACACTAGTGACATGCAGTTGTGGGATTCACCTGTGTTCCAATCCCAATTTATATATTAATGGGAAATTTAGTTACTCTGACAGACCTCAGTTTTTTCATCAAAATATGTCTTAATTAAGGAATTATCTGAGAAGTGGGAAGCTGGTGGCAAACTTATGTTTAGTGTTATGAGGCACTTACACGTGGGCAAAAGACTCTGCTTTCTCCAAGTTTCCAAAAGCAATTCTCAGAGTGTGTTAGCAGAGAAGTCATAGATCCCTGTCAAGCAGTTAATCTTGGATCATAGCCAGGTTCCTCCATTTTAGTAAACTTTCCCTTACCTCATGTTCAGATTACTTTGTCAAACACCTTCAGACCTAGTGCCATAAATGGTTGCTGGATAGCTTGCCAAAGTCGTCCTATGTACATTTAAGCTTGGTTTCATCTTTTAGTAGACAGAATGTGCTAGAGAGTATAGAATATGTTCTTTTCTCCAAGGTAGTTATATGACTTAGTCATACTGGTTTAATGGCTAGGAGAGAGGTGATTTTTACTGTGAAGAAAACTCTCTTCCTCTCTTCCCTTCTCTCTCTCTCTCTCTCTCTCTCTCTCTCTCAGTCTCCCTCTCTCTCTCTGATATTGGGGATCGAACTTGGGACCCTGAGCTTTCCAGGCAGGAGTTTATGCTGCTGAACTATATTTCCAGCCCAACACACGTTCCCTTACAAGCAGAAACTTGTGCATAATCTTCAAGCTCACTGGGAAGTGCAAACCCTTCGAGAGGATAATAGGTCCCTGTGTCATCAGTGTGTACTAGAAAGCTGACAATTCAGTGTCTCCATGTGCACTCACCAGTCAGGTCTCAGTTCTTCCAGCTCGGATCTCAGTGTTGGATGTCTGCCAAGATTAAAATCAAAGTACTTTTGGTCTCTCTTAGTTACATAATTAAATCCTGGGCTGGAATACATAAATGTGTTTGCCCTCTAGCTATAGAAAATGATGATATCTTTAAACTATAAAGGAACTCTTCTCATTTTTCACTCTAAGCTTTTGATGATGATTAGTCATCCTTAAACTTTTATTGGCTTTCTCCAGTAAATCAATTTACTCAGCCAAATAATCTCTAATCATAGCTTTAAAATCTTGGTTCTTCATTGTAGTTCTCAAATGCTAGCTGTCTTGTGTTCACCACTGTGTTGCATTTCAGTAATATCTTCTATCCCATTTCTCCTCATATGAACCTTTTAATGATTAGATTACAAGCACAGGATGCACTTGTCACTGCTCCACCTACTAGTAGTACTCTGTAATCATCACCATTCAACTACTGAGAGTTTTGTTCCAAATCCCCAATTTGTAGCTTATTTTTCAGTGCAATTTTGTCTTGACTCTCGTAGGTCTCTTTGGTTCTTTAGGAAACAGAGGAAACACTCTGATAGCAGGAGTTTTGGATGTACTCGAAGGTGCAGAACATGGAAGTGATGAATGTGATGACCACAGCTACGTTAAGAAGAGGAAAAAACTGTCTTTTGATAGAGTTATGGAAAGGTGCCAGCCAACCTCATGCCTGGAAGGTACTGAGAAGTACCTCAGATATGATGTTCACACCTGCACATTAGGTAGTCTTGAGCTGTTGGCCAGGTGAGTACTGGCTAGTGATTCAGCAGAGAGCTATCAAATGCTGCAGTCCTGAAGGGATTCATCTGGGCCCACCATCAAATTACTTGTTATGCACATATGACTTTTAATATACAGCAAAACCATTAACTAATGCCTCATGACAAGTACTTACCTTTCAATTTTTCATAATGAAATATATCAGTATTCTTACAATAAAAATCAGTAAGTAATATAATGATAATTGGAACATTTTTACATGTTTCAAAAAGTTTTCTTGTGTAGGATGATCATGAATGTAAATTTTTAAATTTATTTTATTGAAGAACAAATAGCAATGAGACAGTTTTAAGACAAATTAACAGGACAGATTCGATAAATTAATACATCGCAAACTGTTCTCCTAATGATTTGTTATCGTACAAGGTGCATACATGATACTACACTTACAGACATTATTATAGCACATGTCTCTAAAAAGTGAATGAAGAGAGTGTAGCTGCTTACTTATTTTATATACCTGAATTATATCACAGATTCAATAATTAAAATTTATGTCTTGTTATTTTCCTAGTGGTTGTCCATAGTACCACAAGCCAACATAATATCTTGTCCAACCACTATTAGTGCAAATCTTGCTGCTCATAGAATTATGCAGAAGCACGACATATTTATCCTAACTGTGCTGTTTATACACACACATCATGTTTATTCCTTTGTATACCCGTTTTTTTCCTAGACGTGTCAAAGATGGGCATTCCATTGTCATTAAACCAATTTAGGTGCCTGAACTTGGTGACACAATCCAACACAGTCCAGCATTGCACAATAATATCGAGTTATTTGAAGAGGTTGTTGACTGTAGCCATTTACGCTCAACTTATTATTATGGCCCCACATTATATACTTCATTTTCATACTTTTCTGTTTGGTGGTTAAGACCGAGATAGATCAAATCCTATATACCCAAAGATGTAGCTTTCCTTTCTGATGAGGTCAGTGAAGTCCCTTTAGGGCTCATCGTGTAGTCCTGTACCTTAGTCAGTAGATCCTTTGTCTATGTCATCCATGTGAATGAGTCACAGCCAATGCTTGATGAATTTGCTCTCTATGAGAGCCTGAGAGAAAGATTTATCTCCATGTGACTCTCCCCAGACACACTATATATCATCAAACTCTTCTCTGTGGCTCCATAGTCTCCTTGATCAGAAAATTCGGGGCATAACTGAGTTTCATGATGTTACCTTACAGGTTCACTTAAGTGCTGAGTCTTCCTTGAATTGAAAGGCTAGGGCAAAAATGTAGGCTGGCCTTCAGGCTCTTCTATTTCTCCAATTTTGATTTGTGAACTTAGGTAACAGCCATCCAGAAGAAAAGCTTATTAGTACCCTGCAGCATATAACATTCACTTTGCCTTGTCTGACTCAATTGTTTTCAGTTGTTGTTCTTATACATTTCTATTTGTATTTCTTCTTTTCACTTCTTACACGAGGGAGACTCTACGATATTTACAGATGTGTGTCTGGTTTATTTCACTTACGAGTATATGTTCAAGTGGCATCCACTTCAATAGAAATGCTTCAAGCTTATCATTCTTAATAGCTGAGTAATACTACATTATATAGAAATACCACATCTTTTTCAACCATTCCTCATGTAACGGACATCCTGGTTGTTTCCAAAATTTTTCTATGACAAATTGTGCTACTATAAACATAGGTACACATATATCACTAAGACACAATGTTTTCAGTTCCTCTGGGAAAATTCCCAGTAGGGGGATAGCCGGCTTGAATGAGATATCCAGTACTATTCTTCTGGGAAGTCTCCACACTGATCTCCAGAATAGTTGTACCAGTCTACATTACCACCACCAGTGGAGAAGTGTTCCCTTTTCCCCACAACCTCTCCAACATTTGTTTTTGGTTGATTTCTTTATGATAGGCATTTTTTCTGGAGTGAGATGGTATCTCAGTGCTGTTTTTCTTTGCGTTTTATGGACAGCTAGCGATGTGGAGCATTTTTTCACATATTTATTCGCTTCTATAATTTCATCCCATGAGCACTGTGTATTCATCTCAGGTGCCCATTTCTGAATTTGATCTTTAAATTTGAGGACCCTGTTATATACTAGTTCTTTACACATTCTAGACAGGAGACCTTTGTCTGATTGCTTATGAGTTAGGATATTTTCAAAATTTGTGGGTTGTCTTTTCACTTAGTTGACAATTTCTTTTGACATGCAGGAACTCCTCAAGAAGAGTTGTTGATTCTTTCAAGTGTTTCCCATGCAAATTGCTTGCTCATGAACTGTTTGCCTACCCCAATATCTTCAAGACTTCCTCCTACTTTGTCTTCCAGGAGATTGAGTGTTTCCATTTTAATGTTTAGATCTTTAATCCATTTTGATTTTCACTTAGTGCATGGTGATAGAGTTGGGTCAAGCTTTAGTTTTTGGCATATAGAAAGCCAGGTTTTCCAGCACCTTTGTAAAAGAGGCATTTTTTCTTCCAGTAAGCTTGTTTGGCCCCTTTGTCAAAGATCAGATGACTGAGTGTGTTCATAGATGTCTCTGCATCTTGTAACCTATTCCATTGATACTCAGTTCTATTTCTTTGCCAATACCCTGTTGATTTTATCACAGAGGCTTTGTAGTATAATTTCTTTTTGTTTTCCATGTCCTTATGAAACTTGTATTTAAGTAGAATAGAGATAGAGAACAACATGAGCAAATAAACAACTTGTAACATAGTATTTTAAATGGTAAAATGTGAAATAAAAACAAAAGGCAAATAAAAAGGATGAGAATGGTATGAAAGTAGGTATAGCAATGTTAACAGATTTAACAATTAAACTTAACAATTTAATAACATTTAAACAAAGTGTGGGAAGGATTCTACCAAGTGAAGGAAAAGTACAGGTACAGAAGAGCCTTGGGCAGCAATAAGCTTGTAATGTTCTAGAACAGCCAGAGGCATTGTACTGTAACTGGAGAATAGAGAGCAAGGTGAGATGGAATGCTACTACGTGTGATGAGCAAAGGAGACAAAGAATGTTAGGAGTGAGAGCCTCACAAGGCACACACAGGATCAAATCTCTGAAATAAATTGAGAAAATCACAGCCTAAATCCTTATCTATGCAACTAGAACATTCTTTAAATTTTTTCAGATTGTTAAATTATTGAGCTAGTCAATACTCAATTTTAATCAAGAATACTGTACAGTCAACAAAATGTGATACATGCATCCATAAAATATTAATCATCCTTGAAGGGGAAAATTGTGGTGCATACTACTGGATAGATGAACTTTGAAGGTATTATGCTAAACTAAATAATCCACTCCCCATTGGACAAATACTGCATGACTGGACTTATATGAGGCACTTAAAGTAGTCAAAATCATAAAGAAGGTATGATGGTGGTTGCCAGGGCTGGACATGGGCAGTTATGTTTAATGGCTTAGAATTTTATTGTTACAAGAGGAAAAGACTAGGGCTGGGGAGATAGCTCAGAAGAATAAATGCTTGCCTGCCAAGTACAAGGGCCTGAGTTTATATTTTTTTTTTTCATTTATTTTTATTTTATTAAAATACAAATGTCAGACAGTTTCAAGACACCTTAACCATACAGATTCGATGAATTAATACATTGCAAACTGTTTTCATAATGTTTTGGTATTGTACAAGGTGCATACATGATATTATATTTACAGATATTATTTTAGCAGATATCTCTTATCAGTGAATTAAGAGTGTAGTTGCTTACTAATCTTATTTTTTTATACCTGAATTATATCAAAAATTCAATAATTATTTACCGAGTGTAGTATAATTTCAAGTCAGGAGTCGTGATGCTTCCTGTCTTGTCTTTATTGGCCGAGATTGCCTTTGCGATTCTAGGTCTTTTGTGGTTCTAAATAAATTTTAGGAATGATTTCTCTAGGTCTGGGAAGTATGTTGGTGGCAGTTTGATAGAGATTACATTAAATATATAGGGCAATTTTGGGAGTATGTCCATCTTCACGATGTTGATTCTTCCTATCCAGGAGCATGGAATATCTTTCCATTTTATGAAATCCTCTATAATCTCTTTTGTTAGGGTGTTGTAATTTTCTGTGAAAAGATATTTGACTTCCTTGATTAAGTTGATTCCAACGTATTTCCTTTTCCACGGTGCTATTGTAAAAGGTATTGTTTCTATAACTTCCCTTTCACTGTGTTTGTTATCTATGTAGATGAATGCTATTGACATTTGAGTATTGAATTTATATCCTTCTATGCTACTGAATTTCCATATCAGTTCTAGTAGTTTCTTGGAGGAATCTTTGTGTCTTCCAAGTAAAGTATTATGTCATCTACAAATAGTAATAATTTAACTTCTTCTTTACCTATTCTAATTCCTTTTATTTCTCCATCTTTTCTAATGGCTGTTGCTAATGATTCCAAAACTATATTGAATAAGAGGGGTGATAGAGGACATCGTTGTCTTGCACCTGATTTAAGAGTAAAAGATTTCAGTTTTTCCCCATTTAGGATAATATTAGCTTTTGGGATTTCATAGATGACTTTTACGAAGTTAAGGTAGAGTCCATCTGTTCCAATTTTCTGTAGGACTTTCTGTAAGATTTTCAAATATTGAACCATGCTTGCATCCCTGGGATGAATCCTACCTGGTTATGTTGTATGATCTTCTTCATGATTTGCTCTATTCTATTTGCTAGGATTGTATTGAGCATTTTTGTGTCTATGTTCATGAGGGAAATAAGTGTGTAGTTCTCCTTTTTAGCTGTGTCTTTCCCTCATTTTGGAATCAGTATAATACTTGCCTGCAGAAATCGTTTTGGGAGGACTGCTTCCTTTTCAATTTCATTGAAATGTTTGAGGAGTGTAGGCCTTATCTGTTCTATAGATTTCTTGTAGAATTCAGCTGTGAATCCGTCAGGACCTGGACTTTTCTTTGTTGGTTGGCTTTTTATTATATTTCGTATTTCATGGGGAACTATTGGCTTATTGAGAGTTGTTGTGTCTTCTTGGTTCAGTTTTGGTAATTTGTGCTTCTTTAGGAATCTGTCCATTTTCTTTTTCTTCTATTCTGTGAGCATAAAGATTCTTAAAGCAGCTACTCACAATCTTCTGGATTTCCACTGGTTCTGTGGTATTTTTACCCTTTTCTTTTCTTATTGTTTGTATTTGAATTTTTTCTTTCCTCTTTTTGATGAGATTGGCTAGAGGCTTATGTACTTTATTTAGTCTTTCAAAGAACCAAGTTTTTGTTTTGTGGATTATTTGAACTTTTCTTCATCTCAATTGAATTAATTTCTGCTCTAATCTTTATGATTTCTTCACATCTTTGTGCTCTTTGTTTCATTTGCTCTTCTTTCTCTAGATGTTGGAGGTGCAACATTAGGGTGGTTTTTTTTTTTTTTTTTTTTTTTTTT
>PVKA01025940.1:0-32350 GCA_004027165.1 Ctenomys sociabilis
TTTTTTTTTTTTTTTTTTTTGTCTTTTTCAGATAGGGTCTCACTATGCAGTTCAGGCTGGCCTTAAGCTCACTTTGTAGCTCAGGCTGGTCTCGAACTCACAACAATCCTCCTGCCTCAGCCTCCCGAGTGCCGGGATTACAGGCCTGTGCCACTACGCCCGGCTAGGGACAGCTTTTAAGTAAGGTGATGACATGATACAGTGTACATTTTTAAAATATCCTCCCATAAAGCCATTTCATTATTATTAACCAATACATTTTCTCCATTAGGACAATGACAGATGTTTCTCAACAAGTGAACATGAACTACGGCTTTTCCTACCAGGAAGATGTGCTTAGCATCCACAAAGGGACCTCACCCTTCCCACGCTGTTCTAGAGCCCAGCACCTCAAAGGGTCACTCACTCCCATGAGTGAGAGTCTACGGGGGCTCTCAAGCTCAACTCTCACGGTTGACCATCGCAGCCTCTGACCCCGTTGGAATAGCTCCTGGCTGCCACACCCGCGGTGCGTGGGGCTCGCTGAGGAGGAGTTCTGGAATGCTGAAGAGATGTGTTTCAGCCACTTTCTTACAGTGGCTCTCAGGCTGTGAAACAGGATGAGGTTTCTACAAAGATGCAAGGAAAAAGGAACACTCCACCCTGGCTTGAGTTCAGGCGTCAGGGCTGGGGGTGCTTGGCGCACGCAGCAGCTGGAGGGCTCTCGCTACTGCCTGCCTGTTGTGCAGCTTAAGCTGGCAGCATGGGTCTGGCTGACAGATTTTTACCAGCGAGGCAAAAATAGCCTCTGGTTTTCTAGTGCGGTGAAACTGCTTGGGCAACACCGTGACAGTGCCGGGAAACACTGTCCAGCCCCACCCTGTGCATACCTCAGAGGGGATCCCCAGCCTGAGCCCTGCCCTGTGGACCCGGGAATCCTACCAAGTGTCGCTGTGAGGCTTGCAACCGGAGGGCAGGGAGGGTGACAAACAGGGCCCTCACCTCTCACTCAATTTTGCCATACACCAAAATCTGCTCTAAAAAGATATAATGTACAATGTTCTGCTTTGCTTGAAATTTGTTTCTGTTGGGCTGGGGAGACAGCTGGGCAGGCTAAGTGCCTGCTGGCAAGTGCAAGGACTTGGGTTTGACGCCCAGTACCGCATGCTGTGCTGGCCCCAGAATCCTGGGTACCTATGGTGGCACAGTGGCACACACTTGTAATCCCAGCCCTGGGGAGGGTGACAAAAGGATCACTACGAGTCAGAGCTGCATAGCAACACTCTGTACCAAATAAATAAATAAGATTTTTTTTTAAAAAAGAAATTTGTTCCTGTTAACAGAGAAGGAAATTGCTGCTTTATACTTAGAGCGCTGCCTGCTATGGGAGAATGGGGGTGGGGTGGGCCATGACCTTCCTGAGGAAAGGTCTTTCTGTCACCCGCAGCCCTCAGGGCCCTGGAGACCTTGAACAAGAGTGAGATGGGATGTGGTTGAGGTGGGGCTCACCCAGCCCAGGACTCAGGAACTTTAGCTGTGGCAGTGCTAAGGTCACACAGACCTGCTGGAAAATGCAGTGCCACCAGCTGCACAGCAGAGCCACTGACAGAGCCCTCAGGCCCTGCAGGTTGGGCGGGGCAAGGTGTTTGCTCTTCTGTAGTTCCCAGGACTTGTGCTAGGAGCTGCTGCAGAGACATCTGAAGCTCACAGAAAGGAACATAACAATCATGAGCTTTCCTAAGTCACCCTAGAAAGCACCATCCCACAGAACTCTTGCTAATCTGCTAGAGATTTACGGTGGAAAATGTGGGGCCACACGGCGGGTGCCAATCTGGTCAGAATTAAGCTCTAGGAGGATCCTTGGGCAGATTTGGGATAGGCCAGGTCCCGGCAAGAGCGGATGTGGGGCACTGATGCAGAATCCAGGAGGGAGAGGGGGTCTGTGGTGCTGGTGAGGGAGGAAGGGGTTCAGGAAAGGAGCGACGTCGAGAAGACAGGAATAGCCAGGTGTGGCAAGCAGGTTAGTTAGGGTGCCTGGGGTGAACTTACCATGAAAGGGCTGCAGGAAAAGCCGAGGTGGGCACCACCCGGGCCCACAGGGCCACTGAGAGCGAGGTGTCTAGGGGACACCAGATGGCAGTGGCCAGGTTGCAGATGAAGGTAACAGACCTCCCGCCTGAACCTCAGAAAGGAGGGGCTCCCTCCTCAGTGTTCAGAAAGCTGCCACCTACGAGCGCAGCACAGACCTCGTGTGGCGGCAGCGTCCCAGCCAGGGGCAGCCAAGAGCGGAAGACAAAGCCACCTGTGTCCTCACTCCCAAACTGTCGCTTCGTATGGCAACAGGGCTGTAGATGTGAGTAACAGACTGGGTGGGTCTTTGCAAGCGACAGCCCTTTCTAGTAGGGGCAGGGTAAGAGGCAGCAGGGGCCACACACACAGCCTCCGAGGAGGGTGAGGTGGGCAAGCAGCCCCACCCGCAGGGCCTCTACGCAGACAGGAGCACAGCCTGGGGACTCCTTCTCTGCGCCCCAGAATGACCTGCATCTAATTCTGACCTCCCATCAGTAAGGTAAGACTGTGTCTGTGTTATATAACAGGAACCTAACACACAGGCCTTACCTTGGTGATGCCCAGCGCCCCGATGTTCTCACTGTAAGAAGTGGTGCCGTTCCCTGACCCCCAGGCCCCCGCCAGCAGGCAGCCGAGGCCCTCGACGCTGATGCCACGGTTGATGGCGTGCTTCGGAGGGGGTGGGGCTCCCGACAGCCGGGCACAGGCGTAGTAGTCACCCACGGACTCCACCATGGAGGCGATGACTCCAGCGATGATCCCGAAGACCCCAGCCAGGCTGACAGTCGGGAGGCCCCACTGTCCTGAAAATGCAGGGCGGAGCCATATCCACTCAGCAGGGCTGCTGGAGCGCGCGTCTTCCACTGCCAGAGGGGCCCGGGGAAGGCTGGCTCCCACTGGCCCAGGAGGAGACCTGAAAGGTCTGGTGGGGGTTAGGGCTCTAGCTCTCTCTTCCCACCCCATTTCCAGCCTGTGGGGTTCTGAACAACATGGAGGGGGGGAACCCAGCTCCCAGGTCCCCTCGGCCCACTGCCCTGTGGGGTTTGCAGAGTGACCTGGGGCTTCCTGCATCTCTGAAGAGTCAGAGACGGTCCTCCTGGGCCTGATCCTCCTTGCTAACCCCTCCCCCAGACTCCAGTGCCTCCCTGAGCCCCGTGGGCTATGCCCAGCCAATAGGGCCACCTTGTGCCCCTACCTGGGTAAGGGAAGCGAAACCAGGGGGCCTGGCTCAGGACGCTGCCTCTGGAGTCGGTGCGGGCCAGGTACCCAGGGTCAGTGGGGGCCGAGGGGAGGACGTTGGTGATGGTGAGCACAAAACAGAGGAGCCAGGACAGGCAGAGGGCCAGCAGCACCTGTGGAGGAGACGCCCTTCAGCAGCCACCCTGCCCCTGCACCCTGAGGAGGCCCTGGGAAGGCTCCCTCCTGGGGATGCGATGTGGGATCCCCAGTCCTGCTAGCGACCAAAGGCAGCTGCAGGGTCCGTAGATACATTAGTATGTTAGAGAAACAATGTAGGGGCCAGCAAGACAGCTCAGCAGACTAAAGTGCCTGCTTAGGCAAGCTTAGGCAAGCTCAGGGACTGTAGTTCGATTCCCAGAACCACATGCCTTGCCAGCCCCGCCCCCAGGGTGGGCTGAGCCAGCCAGAGTCTGGGGGTGGTTGTGCACCCCTGTAATCCCAGCACTGGGGAGGCTGAAGACAGGACGATCACCACAAGTTGGAGCTGGATAGTGAGACCCTGCAACAACCAAATATATATTTAAAACAAAAGAAACAATGTAATACAGCAACCAATGTTGAATTCCTATTATGTTTTTTAGTGAAATCTTGCTTTCCAATGTTTTTTTTTTTTTTTTTTCTGTCACTATTTTGTATTCTTTAAAAATAAAAAAATAAAGAAATAAGCAGAAAGTAACCTGGGGGAGAGACATGCAGCTTGGGACAAAGTATCCAGCACACTGGGCACAGCTGGGGGCCGAAACAGGGCTATTCATTTATTTGTGTATTGGAAATTGGGCCTTAATTTTGAAATAGCTTCTCCCTAGGTTGCCCAGGTTGAGCTTGAATTTGTGATCCTCCTGCCTCAGCCTCCCTGACTCCTGAGATTAAGAGTGGCGCTATCATGCCCAGCTAAAAAGAATTTCCTAAAATGGGGCCCTCAGATATGTAGGTCTGAAGTCTCTTGTGGTAGGAGCCCAAAATTGTATTTTTTAACAAAGTTTCCTGTGCACGCTGACTTTTAGAATCTCTTGCCTATGGAGCTGTTGAAGGATCAATGACATCATTATGTAGAAACCCATTTTACAGTGAGGAGTAAAGTATACTGTTACGTTAAAGCACAAGACAAGGACTGGGCAAATAGCTCAGGGGATTAAAGTTCAATCCCCAGGCCTGCAATTGAGACTGGGAGTGCTGGCACAAGCCTGTAATCCCAGCTCTTGGGAGGCTGTAAACAGGTAAATCACTGAGTCCATTCTGGTAGTGAGACCCTGAACACCCAGTAGAGTCTTCCCTAAAATCCAAAAATAAATAAATAAATAAACTGGAAACAGAGCCATCTCGAAAGACCCTGATCTAAGCAACATGGCCCATCAGGCTGCTTCAGGCCCTTGGTGTTTCACCACGCAGCGTGCATTCGAAGTCTACCAGGACCTCCTCATGAGGAGAAGGCTGACTGTCCCACACAGGTGCCTAGAGCAGTGGCCTGGGGCTCTAGGAGGAAGCACTTGGGGCACACCCAGGGCGACAGGCTGGCAACCAACGGGGTGCACAGCATGCCTTCCTCAGGCTGCCCCTGCTCTGGAATGAATCGCTGCAGCTGGGGGGCAGCCCTGGGCGTGGAGAAGGTGTCTCGCCTGCACTGTCCAGGGAGCCACCTCGGAGCGCAAGGGGCCAGGGGCGCTACTTACAGGGAAGACCTGAAACAGGTGGAACTTGGCAGTGCCACATGTCTTCCATCCTGTACACACAGGCACGGGCATGGCGACATTCTTCAGGTACTGAGAAAACAGCACGATGAGGAAGACAGTCCTGAAACAGGAAGGAAACAACTGTAGCCCAACTGCGGGTTGGGCATCCTGAGCAGAGGGTGCACAAGGCTTCCAGGGGCCAGGCAGCAAGCCACCCCGTGTCCCCGCAGGCAGTGCCCTCACTAGGAGGGTCCTGGCTGGACCCCTCAGAGCGTGGATGGACCTGCCACCTCTGAGCAGGGCTTGTCTCATCTTGGGAGCCACTGTGGCCCAAAAGGAAGCGTAAGACTGGCTGCCATGGTTTCTGGAGAGTCACACGGACTCAGCCACTGTAGTCAAGGGACAAGAGTCAGGAACCATCTTCCCTCCCAGGGCCTTCTGCGGGCTGATGGTTTTCAAACCTCCATGAGGACCACAGAAGGTCAGCATCACCCCCTAAGTCCCTTCAAGGCTGTGTTTGCCTTGAGGCCTCTTGACCCTTCCAGCCGGCTGTCATCACCTCCCCCACACTCTGTGACTGCCTATGACTCACCGCTGTCCCTGGATGGCACCTCTGTCTCCGACTCGGACTGTACCTAGCTTGAGACAGCCAGCTCTCCCACCCTTCCCCACTCCATGGAGACCGAGTTGGCAAGAGACCCACATTCTTATGTACTGCTAGTAATTAAATCACGATCGGTGGTGGTTAATAAGATAAAATAATGAACAGGATTAATGAACAATAAGTAGCAACTTTGGTTCCTAAACGGTTTGATAGCATTCTGGGAGGCTGAGGCAGGAGGATCGCAAGTGTGTGACCAGGTTGGGCAATTTAGCAATTTAAGTGACATTATTTCTCAAACTTAAAAAAAAAAAAATACGATTCTTACTGGGTGATATATTCCACTGAAAAGAAAAATGTAAATGAGCTGTCCTCGCAGAGTACTTACAGGGAGGCGATCCCCCAGTGGATTCCAGCATCCTGGGCAGCAGATTCAAAGAGAGGCAGGGCCACCAGGGTGATGGTCGGGGCGATGGTCAAGGGGCCAATGAAGCGCATCAGGAAGCCAATGAGGCCCGAGAGGCCCACCACAATCTGCACACAGGAAGCCACCATGATGGAGCCCTGCAGCTGGAGGGAAAGAGCGGGCTCAGTCTGGGGCCTAGGAGGCCACACGGGGCCTTCCAAGCAGATGCAGAGGCAGAGCCGAACCTCATAGGAAGTGGGAACAGCCGCACCGCCCTCCTCTCTCCAGCCACTTCCTGTTGGGCAGCTTTGTTTAATGTGAAGCTTTTCAGGAAAGCGCTTCAACATTACCCGCTGCGCACAGGCACGGTGATGCAATGGTTTCCCACCGGCACTACTGGTGCGAGTGAGCGCAATGGAGCGCCGAGCAGCTTGCTGCTGTATTTTTCTGTTTTCTGACGCTGTGTTGCAGGGATGGGCAAAGATTCTGTAAAGGGCCAGTTAGCGGATGTTTTAGGCTTTGTTGAGCAAACAGGTTCGGTTGCAACTTCTCCAAAGATGAGAGCAAATGAGCATAGCTGTATTCTAATAAAGCTCTCTCTCTCTCTCTCTCTCTTTCCTTCCTTCCTTCCTTCCTTCCTTCCTTCCTTCCTTCCTTCCTTCCTTCCTTCCTTCCTTCCTTCCTTCCTTCCTTCCTTCCTTCCTAGTACCAGCGACTGAACTCAGGACCTTGTACTTTCCAGGCAGGCATATAAGCCATTGAGCTATCTCCCCAGCCCTTGAAACTTTATTTATACTCACTGCCATTTGAATTTCATTTAACTTTTACATGTTAGTATATATCACTCTTTGGGGTTTTAAAAAATTACCATTTACAACGTAAAACTATGTTTAGTTCATTGACTAATCAAAAGCAGGCTATAAGGGACTGGGAAGATAGCTCAGTGGTCTAAGCGCCTGCCTGGCAAGCACAGGGACCCAGGCTTAATACCCAGTACCATATGCCATGCCACTGTGCCAGCCCTGAAACTGGACGTGGGATTACAGCTATAATCCTAGTGCTGGGGAGACCGAGACAGGAGGATCACTATGAGTTTGAGCTGCGTAGTGAGACCCTGTACGAAATAAATAAATAAATAGTTCAAAAAACATAGAGCAGGCAATGGAGCCTAGACTGCAGTTTGCCAATCCCTGATCTATCAGATTGAATGAGCTGGCTTTATTTTCCCTTTCTAACTTTAACTGTGTACATGTTATACCTTTGGGTTTTATTCTTTTAGAAGCTAGTCTACATTTTTTTAAAAAAATGTATTTAGCACAGGGTCTACAGGGTCTCACTACATGTCGGACTTGTAGTGATCCTCCTGTTTTCAGCCTCCCAAGCACAGGGATTACACACACATGCCACCACGCCCTGTCTCAATCGCTGTCTCAGCGTGCCCCAGGGGGCAGGGCCGGCAAAGCATGGAGGGGGACATCGAACCCTGGTCCCTGTGTCTGCCTAAGCAGGCACTTTAATTTGCTGAGCTATCTGGCTGGCCCTATTCTAAACTTTTTAAGGTGAGCGCTTCTTGTAACAGAATTTGCACTCCCTCAATTTTCTAACATCCTCCAAAAGCATATAACGGCTGCTCTAGAAAACTTGAACTCTTGTGTCACCGTCTTAGGTTCCCCATGTTATTTTTGTGATACGGATTTGCTTCCATTTCCTAAAATTCACACTGTTATTAAGTACGAATTTTATTCTATTTTCCTATCATCAATACTCAGATTTACTACTACCGAGGACTGAATTAGACCTCCTCCCATATTAATTTGTTGATTGTTTTTTCAGAACCGGGGATTGAACTCAGGCCCTTGTGCTTGCCAGGCCAGCACCTATTCTACTGAGCTATCTCCCTGGCCCCATGTTGATGGTTTATGGAAATGGGGTCTTGAGCAGTAAGGAGATTTAGATGAGGTCAACAGAGGGGCTCTAGATAGCACTAGCTCCTTTGTCTTCACAAAAGAACCCTACATCACAGAGTAAGGAAGACATGCAGAGTTATCTGGAAACAGCAGTCTATAACCCAAGAACAGGATCCTAATAGAACCCCACCATGCTGGCACCCTACTGTCAGGCTTAATCCTTCTCTGTCATTTAACCCACCCAGTTTCTGGGATTTTGTTATGGCAGCCTGAGCTAATACATATTTATTACCAAATATTCCTTTCTTCTCTGTTTTCCCATCTCTCCCTGACTCCAGATTTAATTTTCTTTTGCCTGGGGGATAGCTTTGGGTAGTCATTTCAATAAAGGTCTGCGATGAATAAACTCCCTTCACCTTTGTTTAATGGAAGGGCCTCTAGTTTGCCTTCAGCCTTGGAGGGCATGGAACTAAAATGCTCAGTGTCTTCCTGTCTCTGAGGTTGCTGGTGAGGTCACTGGCTGACCACTGCTGTTCTTCACTATGCAATTTTTTCATGTTGCATCTAACTTTTCTCTTTGTATCTCATATTGCAGCTTCATCGCGGTGCGTTTATCTTACCGCTCCACTCGAGACTGGTTACATCCACATCTTTCATCTGTCCTAAAGTAGCCACCATCACATCTATTCTACTGCTATCACTTTTTTTTTATTACTGTATTTGGTACACAGTCTACAGGGTCTCACTATGTAGATTGGACTCATAGTGATTCTCCTGTTTTAAGCCTCCCAAGTGCTGGGATTACAGGTGCACACCACCATGCCCATTCTTAATCCCCAGCTCAGTGTTACGGGGGGGAGGGTTGCCATGCATGCTGGGGATTGAACTCCAAACACTGTGCTCTTACTGTTATCACCTTTGCTTTGTTTTCTTCTTTCTTTTTTCTTTTTTGGCAGTACTGGGGATTGAACTCAAGACTTTGCACTTGTCAGGCCCACGCTTATTCTATTGAGCTATCTCCCCAGCTCCCAAATGGTAGGAGAGCTTTTCAGTGAAACCATGGATTGAAATCAGGCCCTTGCGCTTGCCAGGCAAGCTCTACTGAGCTATTTCTCTGGCCTGTCCTCTTTTTTTATTATCACTTTGGAATTCCTATTAGATACAACTTGGACTTCTCTTCCTACATTTCTTATTCTCTATTTCATATTTCCCATCTTTCTATCCCTCTGTGCTGTATTATTTTCTTAGATCATCTTTTAATCCATTTATTAATTGCCTTTTGACTATTGTCTAATGCTGTTTAATCATTGTATGCATTTTGCAATTGGAATGATTATATATGTATATTATTAAAGTTCTGTTTGGTTCTATTTTAAAAATTCCCTATTCTTAATCATTTAATCTTTTTCTGTATCAGAGTTTTTATTGTCTCTTGATTCTTTTAAATTAATTTAAACATATTGACTGAATAGCCTCTTTCAAAATATTCAACTTTCTATTGTTTCTGCCGAGTGTCTTTCATAATATGTTATGAAATTTACATCAGTGGGGTCATTTTCAGGGGAATTGTTTATTCCTGTAGGAATCTTATACCCTAGAACATGGAAGTGTGCCACAGGAATGATTTCGCGGCTTTCTTTTGCTGAGAACCCCAGGTATTCTTTTTGACAGGACCAGTCTCCGTTTCTGAGCTTGAAAAACTTTCCACCATACCACCGTGTGTAGGAGTCTGTATTTTTCATGCAAATCTATGTTCCGACACTTCCCACAGACCCCTGTGCGGAATAAAAAACATCCTTGCTAATTTCCTTTGCTGGTGGGTAGAGTAATTATAGCTTCTACTCTCTACAGGGTATGTCCTTTCAGGCTACAGTGAATCACGAGCACCCAAGCTTCTAGCCTTTGCTTCTATACTGGGGTTTGATTCATCCCCCTATTATTCTAAACTCCTTGATTCTGGCTATAATTTCCATCTTTGTTTCTAGAAAGTGGTGTTTTCCCTGGCTTTACACTCGAGTATGCATTGGAAAATATAGTTCATCTGTCTTTTCTATGTATATTGATGTGAGTGGGAGCTGTGTAATTTAAATTACCATGATATAGGAAGGTGACGTTCAGATTGGTTTAATGTATTGCAGACTGAAATCATCGTCTCTTTCTAGTTTTCTACTTCTTCGGAAACCACCGATTTTCCAAAACAGAATCACCGCTCACTTTTCCCCCCTCTATAGCTTCTTGAGCTCCGGGGGTCCTAGCCTTCTGATTGGTGCTGCGTTCCCATCACTCTCCTCTGGGGCAGAGATGGTGACATACAGTCGGTATGGTGACAATCGGTAACTGCCGGCCTTGAAGCTAACCAGATCAATACACATCAGTGAGTCTGAGGAATCCACCCCGACAGGTTGACTCAGTGAATCAAGCCCATCAGCGAGTGAATCAGTTATAGGCTCAGGAAATGGAAACTTGAAGTCTCTTTTCATGCATACCGCGGGTGAAAAATATGTGACCAGCAGAGGGCGCTAAAATACCACAGATAGAACTGAGTTCCTGATTGCCTGGGGAGTGAAAGCAAGGCCAGCCAGCCTTCAACCAGGCAAGGGGAACGCCGGTATTTTAAACCAGGGATTGTCTAGCTTTTTCTATCGCAGGCCAGAGGGTAGATAGTTTAGATTTTTGTGGGCCACACATGGCTTCTGCCACATATATATATTTTTAATCTTTTAATAGTATAAACATCATTTTTGCTCATGAGCAGCAGAAAGAAACAAAACAAAAAACAAGACCAAACTAAAGAACAGAACAGAGCCCACAAAGGCTTTGGCTCAAGAATCCTACTTGGCCACCTCTTGCTTTAAGGGTCTCTACCAGTCACCAGCATGAAAATAAACAGGAGGCCTATTAAATGAAAGTCCCTGTCATGCACACTCTTTCCCCTTGAGGAATGGAGACTCCTGAGGACACTCACGTCTGCTCCCCTCCCTGGCAGCCCCAATCCCTCCCATCCCCCTGTTCCCTTTTCTTCATTATCTTTAGAAATTCCCGAAATCCCACTCTTCTGTTTTCTTGCCGGAGCAGGTCTCTCTCCTTCCCCTGCTGCTCCACCAACCACAGACACCAGGCCGTAGCTCCCTGAGGGAGGATTCCTGCCTGGCTATCTCCACCAGTATCTTAGAGCCCAGGGGCTTTCTGGGCAGGAAGCCAGATAATGACTGTTGAACAAATGAATAGACTCCGGAGCCCCTATCCCACCCTGAGCACCCTCCCACTGACTCCCTGGTCCTGTTACCTCTCGGATCCTCTTTTGCCACTCCTCCACAAATTCAGGAGAGCTGGTGTCCACCTGGGTGGCATTGAGTGTCCACTCCGGGCACTTCCAGGCCGGAAGAGAGAGCATGGCCAAAGAGGGTGCCACGAAAGCAAACGTGCCACCCTGGAGAATGGGGAGCCTGGAGGGGGAGAAAGATGTGGTTACCCCAAGATCCTCCCGCACTGGCCTGATGCTGGTCCCAAGGAGCCTTTTCAACTCAAGGCCCCCCTCCGCTTGGGGGCAACACAACACGTGCACCCTGTTCTTCACAGCTATACAGAACTCCTTCAAGCTCAAGTCATTCCAGGACTGCTGTCAACCTTTGGGCAGGAGGAAAGGTAGACAGGGGAAAAGACAACCAATCCCATCTCCAGCACTGAGTTCAGTGAATATTCTTAGGGAGATATCCTTCTTCACCCCAACAGCATACCCTCTCTACAGAGCTGCATAGCCCGTCCCCAGATACCAGCATCAACTCCAGACCTCTGCCTTCAGGATGGTTCTTATCATGTACAAAGAACAAGCTCAAGGGCCATTCTCTGGGCGTGGCCCCGCCCAGGGTCCTGGTGGGCTCCACCCTCTGACTTCCGTAGGAGCTCCTAGCAGTGCTCACCTGGCCTGCATGTCCACGGGGGTGACCCAGTGTAAGTCAACCTCCCACAATCCTTGTTTCCCTAGAGGGTCAGAGGCCATGAAAGTTTACTTAATCTATCTGCTCTGGCCATTACAGGCTGATGGCATAAGGACACCAGGATTTTGATTGCATTTGTCTCTGTGGCCCACTAACTTCATGTAATTATTTTCCTTGGCTGACAATCAAACCCAGAGCCTCGCGCAGGCTACCCCTGAGCCACACCCCCTAGGCCAAAGTACATTTTTTTTAGAAATAATTCCAGAAAGTTTGGAATCAGGGCTCTCTGAAAGCATTGTTCCTGAGAATGACCAGACAGGTTTCGTGTATGAAAGACAGAACAGTGTGCTGCTCCAGCGGGCTCCGCACTGTGGCTGAACACTGCAGGAGCGAGGGACGCCTGAGCCTTCCAGCGGTGACACCGGTGCACATCAGTCCTCAGGCAAGGTCGATGGGTGCGTGGCCGGTATCAGGATTCGCCACTTGCGTCTCCTCCCCCATCATCCAGGCTTCTCATGGTCCTACCACCTCACCTAGTGTGGAAGACCAAGAGCTAGTTTAAATCTGGCTCTGTCACGTGACACCTGAGGGACTTAGGCGTGGCACTCAGCTTGTACAAGCCTTTGTGTCTTCTTCAATGTAATGAAGCTCTCGGTGCTCTCAGCAAGAGCAGCCGCCTTACTGCTATCCCAGCCACCGGGGCGCTCTGGAGCTCAGGGGCGAGGGAGCGTCTTTCCCTGGAGCATGAGCGCTTCCTGCCAAGGCGGCCCACAGCAGGACACCGTCTGTAGTGTCCCTCTAGATAACCGATACTATAGCGTGAACTTCTTTCACCTTCTCTGGCAGACCCATCTCTGGCAGGCGGCTCACTGTGGTCGTTTTCTATCGCTGCCATTCTCCTCCACGCTCCTGGTATCCACAGGGTTGGCTGGTCGAGGCTGTCAGGTCTGTGCCTGCAGCCCTGGTCTGCGGCACAGTGCCCCGCAGCTTCAGCTGCGCTCTTGCGTCACCCCTGTTCTTTCCCCCTGGTTCTTCAAGTAGCAACTATCTGCTCCGCGGGCTCGTGGGAATGATTAAGGGTAAATGTTCAATGCAGAGATCTCTTAGCCTGTACTACATGGAATGCGTAGCTTTTATTAAATCCACTGATTATTTTTGAAACGTATCTTTCTAGCATTACTATGGGGTCTGTTTTAACTCTGCTCCCTCACTCTTCATTTTGCTTTTGTTAGATCTGATTTGGGAAAAGTGATCTAATAATGTCCCACAACTCCTTATGTGCTATGTGTTAACTTTAGCTATTTACTCATATGTCACCTTGTCCCAAATAGGACTTAATAGGGCTTAGGGATACAGCAAGGACCCACCACACAGCCAACGTCACTTTCCATTCATTCCCTCTACTCCCCACCAATCTTATCTGTACCTAGACCCATGCAACCGTCACAGAAAGAGCAAGTCTGAGCTTCGATGGACAGAGATCTGGATACAAATCTCCAGTCACCTTCACAGCTTCCTCTAGAAGCATCACCTGACTCCCTGGCCGCCATGCCCGCCATCGCCCACCCTTTACCACCCAATCTTCATACTCAAGTATGAAGAACAGAAAATGTAGCCGGGCGTGGTGGCGCAGGCCTGTAATCTCAGCCCTCGGGAGGCTGAGGCAGGAGGATTGTTGTGAGTTCGACACCAGCCTGACATACAAAGTGAGCTTAAGGCCAGCCTGAACTGCATAGTGAGACCCTGTCTCAAAAAGACAAAAAAAAAAAAAAAAAGAACAGAAAATGTCATTTTTTTTTTCCCCTTACCACAATAACTTGTTTGTCCTCTAATAAGAGGCAAAGAATCAAAGCCTGCAGTCTAGAAATCTATCTTGGAAGTCTGAGGATTAGCTTTGGAGGAACTGGTCAAGCTGCACCAACGTGTCCGTGGGGATAGCGCTAAGATCCTATGGTATTTGAAGGCTGCCCGGTGCTCTCATGCCTCTGCCTCGGAACCCTCCCGGGTGGGTGAGACGATGCAGTGTTCTCTGTCAGGGGTCAGCCCGTGGGGCCAGACTGGTGTTAGTGAGGAGAGCAACTGATAACAGAACCTACAGTAACAAACTGCTAATTATACTCATGACTGGGGGGACATCTCTGCTCTCTTCGGAGTCCTTTTGGTCCCAAAACAGCATCGTTCAGCTTCTGGAAGTATGAAGAAGTCATCTTCAGCCCTCTCCCTAAGCTCCCCTGTACTCATTTGCAAGAAAGAAGGCGTGGCTGATGAATGTGGGGAGCAAGGGCAGCAGAGAGAGAAACCCTCCCTCTCTGTCCCGCACATCGCCCTGCCCGGCCTTCAGGCATAGAGGCTGGGCAAAGGCAGATATCATCCTCTTCTATAAAACTCTCCAATAAGAAGGAAAGTTGGAACCTTGTTAAATGTGCTGAAGGAAAGTTGCATGGTGCTCTGCAGGCAGGTCACAGGAGGGACTGGCCTAGTTTAGAGAGCTGGGCATGCGGAAGGGGTGCTTGTCCTGTGGTGTCCAAGGGACTGTGCCTGACCTCACCTGCTGTCATGCCAGAATGGCAACAGCTGTCACATATGAACACCCTTCTGTCCTCAGTATTTGTCTTCGGGCTTCCTAAAGAATGTCAACTACCTGTTTCTCTTGCTGCCGCTGTCAGAGTGTAGTAATATATTACACATGCTACACTGCTTGTCATCCTTTATTCCCACATCTGAGTCTTCTTTTAAGACTCGCCTTGAGGATAAGAATCTTGGGAAGATTCCCAGGGGCTGCTCAGAGCAGCAATCATAAGGCACAAGGGTAAAAGGCAGGATTGAACCCTGGTCCTTTTGCTTTCCAGGCAAGTGCTTAGGCCGCTGAGCTATCTCCCCAGAACTACTCTTGATTTTATCACACAGGAAAGGGAAATAAGGTCCTGGGTTGAGCCCAGGGAAAAAGAGTCTAGGCCCCAATATGTGGGCTATGCACCCACTTAACTTAAAGTAACTCTCATGGTGTGTCCCTGAGGCTTTCCTCTTTGCCATTTTGTCACCAATAATTTCCCCCTGGGGCCAGAGAATAGCTCAGAGGCATAAGCACCTACCTGGCAAGCACAAGGACCTGAGTTCGATCCCCGGCCTCACGCGCCATCAGGCGCCCACCATGCTGTCCCCAAACCAGGCACGGTGAAGCATGCCTGTAATCTCAGCACTAACACTCAGGAGACTGAGCCAGGACCAGCCTGGGGCTATAAAAGTGAGCACAAGGTAAGCCACAACTGCATAGTAAGACCCTGTCACTCTGTTGCAGGGGGATGGCAAGTGAAGAAATTCACGAAACAACCCCCTTGTATCTGAGAAAACACAAAGTAAGGCCTGTAGCTGCCCTCTGGGATCTGTGTGTCTCAAAGAGGTAGGTAAGGCTTGATAAGACGGGAGAGCTGGGGTGATGAGGAGAATGGGGTACCTACAGCACCCCAAAATATAGGACACACTCACGCTATAAATCAAATTATATATATATATATATTTTTTTTTTTTTCCCAAATTCCTAATAGAGACAATAGTTACTTGGAGGGCTGATTAAACACATCAGATACATTTCCTCCCAATTTCATCAGAACAGCCAGGGAATGCACAAAAATACACTGCCAGCAGCACTCTGAAGCAGGAACCAAAGTTTGGCAAAATTACATCATTGATGAAGAGGACTGAGGAATAAACTATACAAACGAAAACTTGACCTACAGCTGCATCAGTTACGTAGCCCAATGCATGACCATGGACAGGACAGCATCATCCGGCCCTCCCCACTGTCCAGCCTGTCCTGGCCTTTCTTGCTCTCTAATATTAAGGTGGGTAGGAACCACTTATAAGGTTTGTTAAAACTCCCAGAACCTTGAGACTTTCAGGCCAGGAGGTGGGTCCCAAAGGGTGCAGTTTTTAACAACCACTTCAAATGGTGGTGATATAGGTTTGCCCAAAATCCTCACTGGCTTACATTTTTTTCAGAGGTGACAGTCTTAGTGTCATGAGGGAAGAAGTAAAAGGATCCTGCAGAGACTTCCTCAGTTCTAAATTTCTTAGCCCCTTAAGAAATGTAAGTGGTAGAGAAGATAACGGTGCTAGGAATGGTCTATGATAAAAGAAGTGAGGGGTCATTTGCCAAATTGCCATGTCCCGAGAGCAGCTATAGATTCTGTGACTCTTTCGAGTAGATTGAGAAGTGAGCCTTTGGAACAGGGGATGAGCCAGCTTTCCTGGAAGAACGGAAGCTAAGTGTCCCAAACTGAGCTGGAACTGTGTCCACAGCCCAAGTGCCATCAGCCTCCAAGTGTCTGGATGGTGGAAGGGATGGTGGATACTCTGTTAGATGCTGTCTCTGTTACTCTTCTCTCATTATTGGGACAAAGGACCGAATGCCCAAAATTAAGGAAGGAAAGGTTTATTTTAGCTCAGTTAGTGGAGATTTCAGTCCATGCTCAGCTGGCTCCAAGCAGAGTGGCACATGGCAGAGGGCATCGGTTTCATGGTGGCAGAAAACAGCAAGGAGCAAGAACAAAAAGGGAGGAGCAGTGGCTGCCAGCAGCCAGCTACCCTCTCTCCTTTCCTTATATCGTATTCAAACTACCCACCCCCAGGGTAGGTGTAGTACTCACACCCACAATCCCGGCACTGGATCACGAATTAATCACAAACTCTGGAAGCCACCCCAAGGGCCAGCCAGATAGCTCAGCAGACTAAAGCACCTGCTCAGGCAGACTCAGGAACCCGGGTCTGATCTCCAGAGTCCTGTGCCAGCCCCACCCCAGGCGCGCTGAGACGGCAACTGAGACCAGGTGTAGTGGTGTGCCTTTGTAATCTCAGCGTTTGAGAGGCTGAAAACAAGGATCACGAGTCCAAACTGTGTATTGAGACCCTGTACTAAATACAAACTAACTAACTAAATAAATAAATAAAAGCCACCCCACTAACGGCAAGAGGTTTTGGGGCGACAACTAGACTTAAACCTTACAGTTGCACTGTGACCAGGGGGACCTCTCCTCTTAATCAGTGAGCAGGCAAGACCTAAATGATGGGTCTGTACTGAATCCTGAAACAGGGAGATGTATCCCTGCTCTGAAGACTTAGAGAAAGAATTCTCTATAAGAAACAAGTGAAGCCAGGCGTGGTGGTGCATGCCTGTAATCCCAGCACTCGGGGAGGCTGAGGCAGGAGGATTGTTGTGAGTTCGAGACCAGCCTGAGCTACAAAGTGAGTTTAAGGCCAGCCTGAACTGCACACCGAGACCCTGTCTCAAAAAAAGACAAAAAAAAAAAAAAAGAAAAGAAAAGAAACAAGTGAAAACCCCTGCATATGCTCACAAAATATAGGATACAGTCATGTTACAGATTAAATTAGGATTATAATTTTTTTTTTTACAAAATTGTAATAGGAGATGATGATTGTGTAAATGACATAGGTACCATGTTCTCTGAAGGAAAAATTCAATATTATAAAGATACCAGTTACCCCATTAATATATTATTTCAAATCCATTACTATCAGCTAGGTGTGGTAGCTGTAATTCCAGTACTTGGGAGACAGGCAAGAGGATCACTGTAAGTTCAAGGCCAGCCTGGGCTACAAGGAAAGACCCAGGCTTTAAAAAAAAAAAATAACTATCAAAGCCTCTATGAGGTTGTATTACTTAATAATATGCTTTGAAAATTAATCTGAAGCCGGGTGTGGTGGCGCATGCCTGTAATCCCAGCACTAGGGAGGCTGAGGCAGGAGGATTGTTGTGAGTTCGAGACCAGCCTGAGCTACAAAGTGAGCTTAAGGCCAGCCTGAACTGTATAGTGAGACCCTGTCTCAAAAAAGACAAAAAAAAAAAAAAAGAAAAAATTAATCTGGAAGAGTAAAAGAATTAAAATAGTTTTGAAAGGCTTTTTATAGAACAATTTTTTTTTTTTTTTTTTTTGTATTTTAGGGAAGGGTCTACGGGGTGTTCAGGGTCTCCCTACTAGATCAGACTTGTACTGATCCACCTGTTTGCAGCCTCCCAAGAGCAGGGATTACAGGTGCCCACCACCAAGCCCAGTCTCAAATGACATCTCAGCGCACCTTGGGGGTGAGGCTGGCACAGCAGGCCCGGGAATCAAACCCCCAGCCTCTGCGACTTCTTGCACTGGGAGGCTGAAAACAGGAGAATCACTACAAGTTTGAATTTCATGGTGAAACCCTGTACCAAATATATAAATGGAAAAAAACAAAACAAAACAAAACATGGAGAATGGTTTCTGATTTAACAACCTTGGAGAATTGTGACCCCCACCCCCATGGGGCATGCCAGCATCACACTGTACCATGGTATATTGAGGGCAAAAAGTGAAGATCCACCCATTGCTCTGAACTTCTGGTCAACCATTTAAAACCTGTTAATCCTTGTAGATTAATTATGAGCCAGTCTACAAAGATCACCAGACAATCAGGGAGATACAAACAAGAGACCCAGATGAAGGGAGATAAAAATTACTTCTGCTTTTAAAGTAACTTTAAAAATCACCCACACTCATATCTTTGAGATAGAACAGAAGATTTTGTATTTGCAAATCAAGAACCAGATGCATGACAAACACTACTATATGCTGAGACCATCAAAAGAGCATGCTCTTAACACGTAGCAGAAATAAACTCAATAGAAGAGTTAGATGGTAAAACTGATGCAATCTCTCCTTCCCCCCTGAGCAAAAAAAAACAGTGATGTAAAATGAAAAAAGAAAATTAGAGGATTAGTCTAGGAAGGCCAACATTCAATTGATAGAGGTTTCAGAAAAAAACTCAAAGGAACTGGAGAAAAAAGTACTGACATATTGAAAGGGAATACTGAATACAAAGTTCAGTAGATGAAAATATACTCAGGCCATTAGACATAAGAAATTCGCAACACTAGAGCTGGGTAGGGTGGTGCACTCCTGAAATCCCAGCACTCAGGAGGCTGAGGCAAGGCCAGCCTGAACTACACAGTGGGATCTATGCTTCCAAAAACAAGGAAAGAAAGTAAATAAAGCGCCTGCCTGGCAAATGTAAGGTACTGAGTTCTATTCCTGGTACCACACAAAATGTAAATCAATATAGTAAATAAATGAAATTCATAACAGTAGAATTACAAAGCAGATCCTTCAAGCTTCTAGGGGCTGGAAGAGGGGATGTTACATAAGCTTTGCATTTCTTAAAAATCATGTGGAAAGCTAGAAGGCAATATATTGCTAATATTTTCAAAATTCTAAATTGAAGTTATTTCCAATATAAAATTCTATACCCAGCCAAGCTATCACGTGTCATAGGAGAATCAACATATTTTTATAAGTGCAAAGCTTCTCCAACATGCTCTCAGTCAGGGAGCTACTAGATTATGTGTTCCACAAAAAATTAAAATAAAAGAAAAAAAGAAGACATGGAAATAAGCAATCCAACAGAGAAATAACATAAAGTGAATTTCCAGCATGGGGTGAAGGGTACCTCGGGACACCAGCTGAGTGCCAGGAACAGAGAGCAACTGTTCCAGAGTCCCAGCTCGTTGGAGAGCTAGATGGGCTAGCTCATCAAGGAGATGAGGTCATGGACTACCTGAGAGGAACGACATTTTTAGGAAAATAAACTTCTTTTCACTTGTGTAGTTGAGTCCGGGCCTAGTGGCGCACAGCTGCAATCCCAGCACTGTGGGGAGACTGAACACAGGAAGATCACCACGAGTCTGAGCTGCGTAGTGAGACCCTGCAACAACCAAATACATTTTTTTTTTAAAAAAGAAGAAAAGTGAATAGCAAAGAAAGAAAAATATTAAGAGTAATGTAAATCACCATAATTCTATAACTCAGAAACCCACAATAACCTTGTCTTTTTTTTTGTATTTTTTAGGGAAGGGTCCACAGGGTGTTCGGGGTCTCACTACTAGATCAGACTCATAGTGATCTGCCTGTTTATAACCTGCCGAGAGCTAGGGTTACAGGCGTGCACCACCACACCCAGTCTCAATCGCTGTCTCAGCGCATCCCTGGGATGGGGCCAGCATGGCAGACCTAGGAATCGAACCCTGGGCCCTGTGCCTGCTTGCAGGTGCTTTAATCTGCTGAGCTATTTGGTCGGCCCTAAAAGTTGAGAAGGATTTTTTCTTTTTGGTCCCCTCAGGATGCCTTAAGGGCAGGTCTGGTAAGGCACAACTAGAAAAGCTTTATCAGCATACAGATGGCATTGCTCATATATTACGTATACCACCCTGAAACGAGCTGCGGCATTTCTTCCAGTCTTTTTCTCTGCCTTTAAGTACCTAAATGTGGTGCCGGGTGTGGTGGTGCACACCTGTAATCCCAGCACTCTGGAGGCTGAGGCAGGATGATGACTACAAGTTCAAGACCAGTCTGGACTACACGGTGAGCTCAAGGCCAGTGCTAACTGCATAGTAAGGCCCTGTCTCAACAAGACTAAACAAACAAAAACATAAATGTTGACAATGCTCATATTCATGAATCCCATTGGTCACCATAACACAATAATTATGAAATTTTGAAACAATGTAAATGCTTTAGGGGGCTTTCAGGTTAGCTCAGTTGTTTAAGGGCCTGCACTGGCAAATAGTCAGGTGCAGGGGACCCAAGTTCGAACCCCAGCTCCACCTGCCTTACCAGGCCCAGTCTTAAGGCAGCCTGAGCCAGCCAAAAAAAATTCTTCTCAACTTTTGGGCCAGCCAAATAGCTCAGTAGATTAAATCACCTACAAGCAGGTGAGGAGCTGGGGACTTAATTCCCCTCCCCTGCCATGCTGGCCCCACTCCCAGGGCACACTGAGGTCGCAATTGAGACTGAGCGTGATGGCATACGACTGCAATCCCAGCTCTAGGGAGGCTGTAAAGAGACAGATCATTAGGAGTCCGATCTAGTAGTAAGACCCTGAACAACCTGTAGACCCTTCCCTAAAATAGAAAAAAGTAATAATAAGTAAATACTTCAATAGTAAATGGTTAAATGAGAATATATCTCTTCTAGGAAATGCTAATTTACTATTTTTTTTGAAAGTGCTACTGCAGGAAGGTACTTACTGAAATGAAGAGACACTTATAATGCATTGCATATGTGAAGAAGAGGTAACATTTTTGTTTACCACAATTAAAATCTTAAAGAATTATTTTAAAAGTATGGGGGAGCCTTTCAAGGAGCACCACCATCTCAGAGCAGCCAGAGGAAGAACCAAGGAAGCCCCAGGCGGGGTCTGCATCTCTGGGCCCTGGCCACTGCCCCAGGCATTCCAAGCATGACCCTGGTATTGCACATTGCTATCTTCAATGCAGTTGCTTAGTTCACAGGTATCAGCATATATAGTTATATATATAACATATAGGGTGAGAATCCTGCCAATCAACTGCTAGTTTCAAAAGCCTGCTAAAGATTCTCAGGATCATTGCCTTAACCATCTTGTGCATATAAACGTATGGCTTTGCTCTTGTCATGTTTCCTAGCTTTTCTCCTTGCCCTCTCCTCATTATTTATTTATTTATTTTATTGAGAAACAAATAGCAATGAGACAGTATCGAAAGTGATTAATAGGACAGTTTCAATAATTAATACATTGTACATTGTTATCTTCTTAGTGGTTATCCATAGTACAAGCAGCAGACAGGATACCTGTCCAAACACCATTAGTACAAATCTTTCTACTCATTGAATTAAGCAAAAGTAGCCTATATCTATCCTATTTTGTATATACAAATACAAAATGGTCCTTCCTTTGCATCCCCTTCTTTTGTTTATCCTGTCAGAGATGGGTATTCCATTGGCGTCTAAATACTATTGGTGCGTTCTCACTTTCCTTTTAATTGTGTTATACCTTTCTGTTTTTGTTTCTTCTTATGAGTTCTTACACTAGGGAGACTATACAAAAAAGATGTGATATTTTTATACAATGGAGCATTACTCAGCTATAAAGAATGATAAACTCCAAGCCTTTATATTTAAGTGGATGCCACTTGAATATATATTCATAACTGAAATAAACCAGACCCACATGGGTAAATATCGTACTGTTTTGTTTTTGTTGGGCAGATTCCATTGTGGGGTGCCATTTTTCTTCATATTTGCTTCTGTCCTCACCTTGCGCGGAGAACAATATCCATTTATCTTTTCTTTTCTGCTTAATTAACAGCTCTACTTTTCACACCATTTTATCCTTTTCTCCTTAACAGAAAGTATGTGTAAGATTTGAAGGAACCAGGGCCAGCCAGGTAGCTCAGCAGATCAAAGTGCCCACTTAGGCAGGGATCGGGGTTCACTGCCCAGTGTGTTCTGCCAGCCCTACATCCGGGACTCACTGAGAGAGCGATTGAGACTGGGTGTGGTGGTGCGGGCCTGTAATCCCAGCGCTTGGGAGGCTGAAAACAGGAAGATCACCATGAGTCCGATCTGTGTAGTGAGACCCTATGCTAAACACATTAAAGAAAAAAAAGATTTGAAGGAACCAAACTAACAAAACATTCTGCGTATGTTATCTTAATGAAGAGAACAGATTACTGGCACTGCAGTAGTATTTAAAAAAAAAGTTTGTACAGTATGACCTACACGTGACCTTTTTACTCCCTTCTGTCTCACACAAGGAAATAGACACCCGGGCACATCTCAGGTAGTACTGGCTCCCCCCTTGGTGCTGGCAGGGTCTGGGGAGATTGCGCTAAAAATAAAAAAAGCATCGCCACATCGGTGCTAGCGGAGTCCCTTCCGCTTTTGCACTGTGGTTTACCTGCTGACTTTTTGTGCCTTTGGAAATGCCCTAACCCGCTTCTCTCTCAATGTTTTGCATTGCAGGCTGCATTGGTGCCTTACTGTATAGAAGAAAAAAAGGCTAGATTGATTGTACATTCTGAGCTTTTATACCTTTTCCTACTTGGAATGGTCAGATTCTGACCCAGATAGCCAGAACCCCAAGGCTGCTGTGAAGGAATTTTAAATTATGTGCTTTTAGCCCTCTAGTGAAATAATCCGGGGTTATCCCTTGTGTTGGTGTGAGGAGCTATCATATGTCCTGTTGGCAGAAATTGTTTCCTAAAAGGGAGATTGTTTCTAAAGGTGTCTCAGTGTTTGTTACACTTTTGTCCTAGGTGCTTTGCCCACTGGAAAAATATGCATTGCAGGAGAAACAATATTTAGACAACAAACATTTGTTTCACTAACTTCTTCACTGTTCATTGTATGGTTCAGTGGCTGGGAACTGGGAAACCATCTGAAGTGTAGGACAGAGAATAGCTGATAAAATGTACTCAGTTCATCTGCTGTGTTTGAAAAACACACTTAAAATCCCTCTCTACAGACACTAAAGTAAAATTGCATCTTTTGGATTATAAACAGGTAGTTCCAGGGTACTGCATAGTCCATGTTAAATAAAGGCAAAACTAGAATGTGCAGAAAATAGGATTGAGCTGGTTGGTGGACTTTATTTTTGTCTTTGTTTAACTTGTTTAAAAATAAGATTCCTGGAGTAGATCAATATATTCTTTTTAAGACTTACAGTGATTCATGTTGCTTACACGGTTGCGTCATTTGCCCAGGGACCATGACCTGCCCTGTGTGTGTGTATTTATTTACACAAAAAAACAAATAAACCACCCATCGGGACGGAAGGTAGAAATCACACACTGAAGACTTTGGCTTGTTTAGGCGCAATACTCTAATCCTAAAGCTAATTATATTGGTTCTTACTGTTTTTGTGACAGAAGGACTTATTCAGACTGCTGAGCTCTTCACTTGATTTTATTAAAATGGTATTAATCTAAAGAGCTGTAAATAAAGTACCTGCATCAGGGCTGGCCAGATAGCTCAGCTGATTAAAGAACCTGCTTAAGACCCAGCCCAATCCCAGGCTCCCTGAGTGTGTGGGAGAGCTTCCGCGCTCCCTTTTGCCTGCTGGATCCCTCCCGACCCAGCCCAGGCCCACTTGTGAGTGAGTCCTTCTGTCCTGTTCTCTGGATCCCTCCAGACCCAGCCCAGGCCTGGCAGACAGGCCTGGAGTGAAACTCTTCAGGTGGAGTCCCTGCAGAGAGGCTAGGGGCCAGAACCACCCAGCTAATCCAGGAGCAGAACATCTTGCCTGAGGGGCACAACAGGTTCGCTTCCAAGGGCTGCAGCAGGAAGGAGCTGAGCACAGCAGCCAGACCCAAGCCAAGCACAACTGGATGAATTCAAACTTCGCAGACCTGCACCCGAATTTCAGTAGATGCTCAGGTTATAACTGCACCAAAGCTCCACACCAAAGGTCAGAGGTCACAGTGCTATAAAAAATGATAAAGAGAAGGGGCAAAATGCAATCTCAGGCCCCAAGCTCACCCAGAACAAGTGCAAAGGACACTAGCACAGGAGAAATTGGGAATCACACAGCTGAAATGTCTGAATTAATAGCATCTGAAATAAAGAAACAACTGCAGAAAGGTCTAGAGGAACTCAGATCAGAAATAAACTCTGAATAAAAAAGAAATCTCTGAATAGCATCTAAAGTAAAGAATGGAATGCACAAATATATAGAGGAAATCAGATCAGAAATAATCTCTGAAGTGAAAAAAAGGATAACTATAATGAAAGAATTAATAACTTCTCAAGAAGACATTGATAAAAAGATAGAGGAGATTAGAAAAACAATGGAATCCTTCAATGAGCAATATAGGAAAGAAATAGATGGCATGAAGCAGAGTCAAAGAGATATAAAGGAACCTAAAATCTCAGTCACAAGCTTGCAAAACCATCTGAGTGAAAGTGAAGACAGTTTCACATCTTGAAGACTCAGTTACACCTGGCAAAAAGGGATTTAAAGTTTAACATATCAAATACTTGATAAAGTGCCTGCTTAGGCAGACACAGTGCCAGGTGGGGGGTGGGGGAGTGGGAGGGTGAAAGGGTGGGGGCGTGGGGGGCTTTGATCCCCAGCCTGCCTTGCTGGTCCCACCCCTAGGGCAAGCTGAGACACTGAATGAGATTGGGAGCGGTGGGTCAGCCTGTCATCCCAGGGCTTGGGAGGCTGAAAAACAGTAAGGATGACTGTGAGTCTCACTATGAGTCTAATCTATGTAGTGAGACACTGTAGACTATGTACTAAATATATATTTTAAAAAAGTACCTGCATCTAGATTAAATTTAAAAATAAATAAATAAATAAAAGTAGGGAGGGAAGCAGGGCATGTCTGTAATCCCAGCACTCAGAAGGTTGAGGCAGAAGGATCGCTGTGAGTTCAAGGCCAGTAGGGGCTGTAGCCTGAACTCCTACATACATATAGCCTGTCTCAAAGCAAAACCCTAGGGCTGTGAAAATAGCTCAGTAGAATAAGTTCTTCTATGTTAAGCATAAGGGCCTGAGTTCAATCCCCAGTTCTGGAAAAAAGAAAGAAAGAAAAAAAAAACCCCAAAAATAAATTAATTAACTTTTAAAAGGGAGAGTACAAAATTACATATATACTTTTGTTTGAGGTTAAAGAATAAATTTGGGGGTCAAGCACAATATCTAATTTAATTCTCAAGCTTTTTGGAAAAAAATTTTTCCTCATAGAGTTAAGGTCTCCAGGTGAAAAAGTTGTCAGGGTGGGGAGAACAAGATGCACTGAGTCCCCACCAAAGCTTCCTGTGTACCCAAGAACTGGGGGAGGGGGATCCCCTCCTGAGTTTGGGGCTGTGGCTTTGTGGTTACAGGAAGGTGTCAGCCCTTGGTGAGAGATGTGCCTGGAGCCTGAGTATTGTTGGAATCCGACCTGATCCATGTCATCACCTGATGCACATCTCTCTGGGCCAATCCAGTGAGAGGGCAGCAGATGACATCCCAGGGACCTCCCTTGCAATACATCCGAAGGGGAGCAGAAGCTTGATAACACAGGGGGAGGCTGACTGCGTTTTCTGGAATTTCTTTTGTAAGAAATCTAGACACACCAAGACCCTCAAGTCCTTCACTCCTGGGCAAAGTCCTGGACTTCGGTCTGTTCACTGAGCTCCCTACCTCAGTCCGGTGAGGATTTGCTAATGAGCCTTTTATTCACATTCTCTGCAGGTAACCACCTAGCCCAGACCCAAGGCCCTCTTCAGGGCATGGGGGGCTCCTCTCTTTCCTCCCGTGTGACTCTTGAGCCCCCGACAGTCACCCTCTGTCTGTTCAGATCAGCGGGGCCTCAGGTGGCCTGGCTGCAGACCTGAGCAGCAGGCGAGACCTTTCTGCTGGACCAAGACAGGGGCAGAAGCTGGGAAAGCAGAAGAGATCAAAAGGCCCAGGGCTGGGGACTGGTGAGACAGCTCACCACATGCCACACACACACAGACAGACAGACAGACAGACAGACAGACACACACACACACACACACACACACACACACACACACATACACATACAGGCCCAAGGCAGGGCTGACCCAGACAAAGCTGTAAGCAAGCATGAGCTGTCTGAATCACTCTGTAGCCATAATATTTTTACTCTACATTTAACACAAGGATAATGAAAATGGAGACAGAGCACCTGAAATCAGTCCAGAATAAAAAAAAAATTACCAGGCAAAAATAATGAATAATTGCAGAGATGGGGTTGGACTCTAGCATGCCGTGCAGTTAGTATTTTATTTCCTCTAGTGATTGGCCTTTACAGTCAATGCCTCATTTGGAAACAAGGAATTTCTGAAGTGAGCACTGAGAAAGGAGGCCTTGGGGTCCTGCCAGGGAGGCGGCGGTCCACACCGCCAACCACGCCCCTGCGGGGCCAGCAGCAGAGGCAGCACTGCGCCCTCACATCGCCACTGTGGCAGCTAGGCCCTCTTGTCCTTTCCTGGCAATCATTTAGCCTGCTTTTAACCACAAAGTCTTTTGAAATCTTATTGCAACACTAGCATTCTTACTTCTTATCTTTAAAAGAGCATGTCACTAAATACCAGCTAGCAGATAACCAAATCCACTTGGCCTTTGATTCAAAAGCCAGACTTTATGCCCCACACATTCCAGGCAGTGACTTACTAGGATCTGAGAGGGAAGCCCGTTTCTGTAGGTGGGACCAAACTAATGTTCATTTCTACCTTGCTTTCTACCCTCAATCCAATGAAATTATCCTGATCGTATTCCTCTTAATTTTATTTCTCTCCTTATCTGCACGTGTAATGACGGTGCTAGTTCCAAAGGAGCGAAGAGTTCAAGGATCTTTACATCTTTTGGACATGAGTTGCAAGGAAGAACTTTGAAAAGTGCTTTGATCCAAAAGCATAGAAGATCACACTTAGGAATGAACTTCTCCTTGAAGCTGCCTGCAGCTCATGCATCCCGGAAACAATGGACCACCCGTGGGTCTACACAGTCAAGCTTTAGTTCTGCTAATTGAGTGGTGAACCCAATGCAGATTTATCCTGTAACCCACTTTCTCTTCACACGCACAGGGAGAAGCATGGTTTAGGGACTATTTTCTGTTTTCTTTGGCAAATGCGACTCACAGTGGGGGGGTTCCTCGATTCACGATTCCTTCTAAATTGTAGGTAAGAACTGACAATGTGCCTTTGGTTGATCAGCACTGGTTTTGATTTTTTAAGAAGTTTTCACTCTGGCCCCAGCCAGTCTTGAACCGGCCACGTAGTCTAAGGTGGCCTTGGGGCTGGCAAGATAGCTCAGCAGTCTAAAGCGCCTGCCTAGGCAAGCTTAGGCAAAGTGCAGGGACCGTGGTTTGATTCCCTGGCGTCACATGCCGCACCAGCCCCACTCCAGGGTGGGCTGAGCCAACCACAGAAAGACAAATAAATAAATAAATAATAAGATGGCCTCGTGCTCACGGTGATCATCCTGCCTTGGCTATCCAAGCGCTGGGATCACAGGCAAGAACCATCGCATCTGACAGCAAGGTGCCTTCGTGTAACTTAGCAAAGCAAAAGGTTTCAGACAGCACTGGCTGAGCCTGCCTTTTTCCATCGCAAATGCCCTAGCCTACCTCTAAACCTTGCATCAGATGGAATTTAAAAAGCCATAAGCACTTTTAGGATTTGGCAAAAGGGAAGTATCAGGATGCATTTCATTAGAATGCGCTGGGATTTATCTATGTGGTTTGAGGCCACTGAGAGTTAGGTTATTGCTGGATACTTCAGTGATTGCTGACCATCACTGAGTAAGCTTGGCTTCCAGAAGGACTCCTGCTCCTGCTGGGCCGACTCACCTGACGTTATGACACATAGGTGCAGGACCACGGGTGGCACTGCGGTGTCATGTGCTGTCTAGCATCTGGCACTCAGCGTGTCTGGGCGGTGATTGAAAAGGAAGATTAAAAATGCAGGGAGCCAGAAGCTGTCCGTGGAAAAGCTGACGTGCACAATCGGTAAAGATTTGGTTCTCATTGCCGTCTAGGCAGAATGGAAGTGTCACATCAGGAATATATTTTTTGCCAAGTATGGTGGCACAAGGCTGAACTCCCACCTGCTTGGGAGACTGAGGCAAGAAGATTGCAAATTGTAACCTGACAACTCACTGAAACTCTGTCCCAAAATAAAAATGAAAAGGGATGAAACTCTTAAGTCGGTAGCTGCCCAGTAGTAGAAAGTTCTGGATTCAGTCCCCAGTGCCACAGACACACACACACACATACACACACACACACACACACACACACACAAGCTCTATGTATTCTAATGAATGCATACTTACAAATGCACCATGCATTTTAAAAGCTGTTGATAAGAATTATGTACAACATAATTTTGCCAGAACTTTGTGGGGTGCAAGTCTATTGCTACTATAGTCTATGTATGAAGTCATAACACATCCCAACCAGCAATGATAAACAATTTGGACTAGCTCACCCTAGGAGGATGGATGAATTACGTTTCCTTCTCATTACAAAATGATGATGATTAAAGAATATAAAACCATAAATACAAGGGTAGGAGAGGTAGTTTATGTCCAATAGCTACATAAGAAAAGTGTATTATCATGCTATTGCTTGGAATTCATGGTCTTTATCAGTTTTTTACAACTTGTGATTTGAAGTGACGTGATAATTAAATGTTCTTTTTTTTAAACGGTTCTGGAGTTCTCTCTTGTGAATCTTTACAAGGTTATGATCAAAAATTCAGCGAATAGGGCCGGGGAGATGGCTCAGTAGAATAAGCACTCCCCTGGCAAGCGCAAGGGCCTGAGTTCAAGCCCCAGTTTCACCAAAAAAAAAAAAAAAGTGAATGCCATGGTACCACTGAATTCAAAGATGGGCTCATACAACATTGCAGTGTGTTCTCATGAATCATTTTCACCTGATGGGATGCCAGCAACATGACCAGAAAGGACAAAAGTTTCTGATCAATTCAGAACATCCAGGCAGCCATGACAATGCGATGTAATTTTCTGTTCTTTCTTAAAGAGACTCCAAAACGTTAACAAGCTTGAGGCTCCCAAACCTTGATCTGGCCTTGGACAGCCAAAGGGAGTTTCAGAAAGGAGGTGTTGGACAAACAGGCTCCGTGTGAGGGAAGTGACTAGGACCCGTGGAGGGGAATTTAGCGAGAAGGCAATATGTGCATGAGGAGTAGCTGAGTCTCAAAAGGCCTCACAAATATTCGGGAGAAGCCTGAGCAGAGACTAGGAGAAAGGCTGTGGCGTGGGGGTCCCTGGCTACCATGTTCCTGTGGCACAGATGCACCTGCCTTCTCTTGGAGTAGGCTTTTAAATTAGTAAAGTAAACATTTTCTCCCAAGCCCATCTTAACTGGTGTCCTTTCAGTCAGCACCTAACATCAGCTGTAGGCGCTGGGGAGGGATGGTGGGCCCTGGCTCGAGCTCTGCCGCTGCTCCACACCAGCTGCGTCAGCGGCTAGCCAGCAGCAGACCAAGCAGACCTGGTATACGGGCACCGGGGCAGGCAGGGGCCGCGGTCCAGAGGGAGCGCTTTTACCTACCTGACCCCTAAAAACACCTGCAGGAGAGTGCAGACTCCAGAGACGAAGAAGATGGTGCTGATGAGGTAGCTCTGGGTCAGAGGGTCGTGCTGCAGGCACAGGTCCTTGGCCAGGATGAGCGGCACTGCCACAAGTCCCCCCATGGCTGTGAGGAAGTGCTGTGGGCAGAGGGGGTAGGAGACGCGCATGAGGGGCTGCCGCTGCCCACCCTCACTCTCCTCAGCAGAAGCGCGGACCAGGCAGCCCAGTCCCTGTCGGCGACCCTGCCCAGGGTCAGGGGTAAGAGCTCCAAGGCTGCTCTGGTAAGGGCTTGCGAGGAATGGCAGGTGACAATGCAGACAAGCAGTCCGCACCACACGTCCAGGTCAGAGAGAACCAGAAGTAAGAAGCAGGGCCCAGCTGGAGCCTCCAGAACGCAGGCTGGGCCCTGATACTGGAACTGCTGGCATAGAGGAGCACTCAGGGCAAGCACAGGGCACAGCAGGAAAGTGGGGCCTTCAGAGCAGGAGCAGGGCAAGTGCTCAGGATGGATGGTGCCCATGGCAGGAGGGAGACCTGAACACTGGCTTGGAGCTGTTAGTGCTCCACAGGCTGCTGGCACTGCTCTGGGTAGAGCCGAGTTCAGAGCAGGGTAGAAAGGCACAGCAGATGGCATCACCTATAAAGGGAATGAACTAGATACAGGTGACAGAAAGGTAGATGATGTGTGTATAAGATGATAGGTGGATAGGATAATGATAGGTAGGTAGATAGATAGGCAGATGATTGGATAGATAAGACAGATGGACGGACGGACGGATGGACAGACAGATACATAGATGGATGGATAGATAGATAGATAGACAGATGGATGGAAGGATGGATGGACAGACAGATACATAGATGGATGGATAGATAGGCAGATGATAGATAGATAGACGGATGGAAGGATGGACGGACAGACAGACAGATAAATGGATGGATAGATAGGCAGATGATAGATAGATAGATAGATAGATAGGCAGATGACAGATAGATAGGCAGATGATTGGATAGATAAGACAGATGGACGGACGCAGGAAGGACAGACAGATACATAGATGGATGGATAGATAGGCAGATGATAGATAGATAGATAGATAGATAGATAGATAGATAGATAGGCAGATGATAGATAGACAGATGGATGGAAGGATGGACGGACGGACGGACGGACAGATAGATGGATGGATAGATAGGCAGATGAAAGATAGATAGATAGATAGATAGATAGATAGATAGACAGACAGACAGACAGATAGGCAGATAATAAATAGGTATATATATATATAGAGAGAGAGAGACAGACAGACAGACAGACAGACAGACAGCAGATAGACAGATAGATCGATAGGCAGGCAAACCAGTCCAGTCCAGTCAGAAATGGGTCACTATCTCACATCCTCTAGCTCACATCAAAAGGTTGATCAGCCTGAATCAAACTTTCTGAGAAGAAAGGCATGTGAGTCCACTGCTTCTCTCCTTTCCTCCAATCCAGCCTGCTGCCTGATAACAGATCCAGGGCATTTGGTGAAAGCTGAACCAGACAGAAGTTACAACTGACAGGGGCTGCCTCAGGGAAGGTACTTGGCCTACTATCGCTCTGGCCTCGCAAGGGCCTTGCCCAAGTGAAGAAGACCTTTCACTGGCCCATTCAAGAAAACAAAGGCCTTGGGCTCAGAGAGATGGCTCAGTAGAATAAGCGCTTGCCTGGCAAGCGCAGCGTCCTGGGTTCAATCCCCAGTACCAAAAAAAAAAAAGAGACAGAGAGAGAACAAGGAACAAGTCAGCCCAGGATGGGGAAGAATCCTTTCCCAAATATCCATGCCCACCCCCTAGAGAGGCAGAGACTGAAGGGTCTTGAGTCCCCACAGAGGTCAACGGCGCAGAAGCTCCACCAGCACCTGAGGGTGGTAATGACTACCCTGATCAGGCTGTGCATTGGCGGAGCGCTGGAGGCAGAGTCTCCTTAGCCTGGGTGCCTGCCAGGTGGCCTTACCTGGATCCCAAAAAAGATGCAGAGATACCACGGAGGGACGTCCAAGACACCATAGGCCAAGTTGTTGCTGCTGCCGCTGCTGCTGCTGCTGGGAGTTTCAGGCTGCTGGTCCTTCTTCCTGCCGAGGCGGTCAGCATCAGGGCTGAGCCCTCCCTCATCCCTCTGATGGGAACATGAGAAAGCCCAAGGTCAGCCTTCCAGAGACAAGAGCAAGTGCCAGTAGCCAGCCAGAGTTACTGACCAGACCAAGTGACTTCCTGGGGTTTGCATCTGCAGCTGGGCCTCTGTGTCAAGACCAGGCTATGCAAGGGCCTTACTCAGACCACAGCAGAGAGACAGCTTTGCAGGGAGTAGAAAAGGCCATCCTCAAGGCTGGGAGAGGGGCAGGTGTCCTTCAAGCTCCCAGGGCATTGTCTTTGTACCTGCCAAAGTCCTCTGACAATATAGTTTCTATGATGGATAGTTCCCTTCTCCGTCTCTTCTCCTAGCTAGCTCCAGAATGCTTCGGTTGCGCTTAACTTTGTCATTTTAGCTTCCAGTGCAGTCCTTATGTTCAGTGTAGAAGGAGGAAGAAAGGAAGGGAGGAGAGAGAGAGGGAGGGAGGGAGGGAGGGTGGGAGGGAAGGAGGGA